>CABHPH010141440.1:0-25459 GCA_902168325.1 Peromyscus nudipes | reverse complement strand
TTTGACAACAATCCCAAATTCAATATGTTGTCTTATCTGGAAGCCAGGACTCTAAGAAGTAAATATGACTGGATGAAGTGATGAGATCTGGGCCCCATGTTGGAATTTGTAACTTTGTAAGAAGAAAGAGGGAGCTATAAACTCAAAATTTGCATCCTCATTGTGTGATGCCCTGGAAGCTTCTTGCTACTAGACCCTCAGCCTCCCCAACTATAAGAAGTTTATCTTTGTTCTTTATAAATTTCCCAGCCTTGGGTGTTGTGTGAAAGCAGCAGGAAACACCAAAGATGAAGGAGTTCTTACTAATTCATTACTTTCCAGACATACCAAGCAAAAGCATCTTCACTATTTCAGCACAGTTTTCTTTTTTGCCTAATTAGATCTACAGTTTTGTAGCATTTTGTTTTGTCCTCCTTTTGATTTGTTTTTTAAGTTACCAAACTGCTGAACAGCTGGGTAGTTTCACTGTGAACCTAGTCCTCAAAATGAACCAACATAGAAACAAAAGTTGATTACCTAAAATTTTCTGGATTTCATCCTTAGATCATAATCATTATGTATGGAAACTACAGAACGTCAACCTTTTCCACTTTTGAAATCAAAGGACAGAAGCTAAGGCTGTTTTGAAGCTGTTTCTTTAGTTTTCATTGAATCAGATGATGTTTTCTCAGATTTGAGCCTGTTATGTTGACTGTTTCCCTAACAAATTATTTAATATGATTTACATGGGACATGCTTCTCCGTGCTCCACTGAGTATGACGTTTCCTTTATTTACAATACACAGAATTACCCTTCTGTAACTTCCAAGGTCTAGGTCCCAACAAGCCAATCTACCTGTCATAAGTACAACTGTAGTTTTCATATTTGGATCCACATTCTGTTCTGTTATCAAATTCCCTAATTTTAACTGACTCTTCACAAGGACTAACCCAAAGTCTGGAAAAGTTTACTTGACTGAGTTCAGAGTGGAAAGCTTCGAGTCAGTACAGGGGGTCCTGTCTTCTTTCTGAGAGTCTCATCCTTGCTGTTCTAAAGTCCTCTGCAAATGCTATTGTAACCCGAATCATTCAAAAGTATAACCTCACAGAGCTTTTGTTTTTCCTTACAAAGCAATTTTGCTTGAATTTCATGAAAGGGTTTCTAAGCTTCAGAGCAGAAGACACAGTAAAAAGTTAAAATTTAGATATGAAAGATCTGGATATTAGTGTCACTGCTTTAGTGACTCACCGCTATAAGGGACTGTTCAGTTCCAAAGTGCTGTGGTTTGGTTTGATGTGATGGCCTTTGCTGCAGAGGGAGAAAAAAGTCCAATTTTCACTTCAAATTTGTCATCAGCAACAGAAGAGACAAGTGTGCATTTGAAAGTCCGTGCTTTAGAAGTGAACTTTGGAATTATTTTTAGTCCTGATACTTGGAGTAAGCTTGTGGGAGAAAATTACTAAGAACAGGTTTACAACCCATCTCCAACTGTCCTGTAGTCAAGTCACAAGAGCAGTGTGTTGTTTTTAATGTTGTTGTGCCGTGTTTTTTAAAACTGTGTTTCTACATCACCCAGACAAACTCTTCCTCCTTCCACAGCTCCCACAGCACAGGCTTAGACCAGGCTTAGACCAGGCATGCATGGCAGGCACACCATCCTACTTAGTTCAGGGGTGACTCCAGGAGATGAGGAGAAAAGGAGCTAGAGTTCTGAGGATCTAAATCAGCAGGACACTAAACTCCTCCAGGTGTTTGTTGAACAGCTTTGTTTTTGAGAATGACCACAAATGGTTTTTAATAGTAGATAAAAATCTTCTAATCTGTGTGGTTGAAGCTTACCAGATTTGCAAAGTTCCCTTTTGATTAGGTTCATTAGGCTAGTAAGAAAGGTATACTATACATATGTGCATATTTAAACAAATATATTTCCATGAGAACAATGATGACTTTCTACTTAAATACTACATAGAACACATACATTAAAAGATGTCAATAATTTTCTTTATAATTTACTAAAACTGTCAAGACATGTTAGTTGTGGTTTTCTGTTTCACACTTCATATTACCTCTATTCTGCTATTTCTGCCTCAAGAACTCCACATACCTGTGGTCCATTTACAGTTTTCCTGGTTTCTGTGGTTACTCTATGTTGTGTATTCACACCTGAAGATTTGGAACCTCAGATGACAGTGAACATGTGTTGTTTCTCTTTCTGGGTCTGGGTTACCTTACTAAATATAAACTTTTTAGATGCATCCATTTGCCTGCAAATTTCATTTTTCTTTATAGATGAATAATATTCCATTGTGCACATGTACCCCATTTTCATTAAACATAGTACATATATATGTACCATTTTTTATAATGTATTATACATGGTTGAAGGACCTTTAGGTTGTTTCCATTTCCTGGGTTTTGTGAATTGGGTGCAAAGAATATTGCTGAGCAGGTGCCTGTGGAGGAAGATGGTAGATCATGGGGAGCCCAGCCCTAATGTATACACATACATCAAACTTCCAGCATCTATGGCTCACAGAACTGTGGCAAGTCTTTCTCTGTCCCACCAGCCAGCTCCCAAATCATGGCATGGAAACTTTTTATTAATTATGAAATCTTAGGCAATAGCTTAGGCTTGTTTTTAACTAGCTCTTATAACTTAAATTAACCCATTTCTATTAATCTATGTGCTGCCATGTGGCTCATGGCTGTTACCTCTCCTCATATATGTCTTGCTTGTTCACTTTCTCTCGGCATCTCTGCCTTCTTCCCAGCATCGTCTCTGCCCTGAAAATCCTGCCTAGCTATTGACCATTCAGCTTTTTATTAAAACAGTCTGAATAACACATCTTTGAATTGTGCAAGAAGATTATTCCACAACATCGAACATCAAAGAAGAAAGAGAGGGAAAATTGTAAAAGCCAGCATACCGGAAAGTCTGTTCCAACAGTCTTTCCTAGAAATGGCTGCTTAAGAAACATTGGCAACTCCAATGGATATGTTGACACAAGAGGAAAATTTCATGTGGTCCCACACCTACACAAAGAACTACATGCAACTAATGACTATGAGGAGAATTAGCTACTTTCTGGGGTGAGTCTTCTTATTGGCTATTCAGTGCAAGGTGTTCAGCCATGAAACCATATATACACAAACAACAAAAACAGTATGCTATATTTATGCCTTTGCACATACACATATGTGCATGCATGCAACACACACAGGTGTCTGTGTGTAACAATAATAAAGCAAGGGAGATTTGATAAAGATATCTCATTTACAGATGAGTGTTCTGTGGGAGGCCAGCTCCCACCTTTTGAAGGTTTTTTTATGAGGAGGAGAGAGGGATAAGAAAATATTAGATAGAAAGAGAGACCTAGACGATAAGAAGAAAGAGAGACACAGATTAGCATTGGTAGGACCCGGGTCAATATCCAATAGCCTCGTCTTTTATTCAAAAGGGCCTTTTATAATATGCCAAGGGGAGAGGCAAAAGACCTCCCCCTTGCAAGATCAAAGTACACTGTACATCCAAGTGTAGACTCTTCCAAATACCTGGTAAACACACTGGTGACCAAATCATACCATTATAGCCCTGTTGGGTAAAGCAAGCTCAGATTATCTGATCCTGAGTTATTTCTCACTAGGAAGCCTCTGTGGGCTCCCACAGTGTTCCAAGTCTCTCATTTTCTGTGTAATATCTGTCTGTGGGTCTCTGTTTTTGTTCCTATCTGCTGCAGGAGGAAGCTTCTCTGATGACTGAACAAGGCAGAAATCTATGAGTACAGCAGAATGTCATTAGGAGTCATTTTACTGCCACTGCTTTTAAAGAGCAGAAGTATTTGGTTTTACTCTAGGTCCCTGGGCTATTTAGTCTCAGGATCCTGGTCACTCAAGTAGTGTCTGGTATGGGATCCATCTCATGGAGTGGACTTGAGTCAAATCAGACATTGGTTGGCCACTCCCACAAGGTTTGTTCCACAATTGCACCAGCATATTGTGCAGGAAAGACAACATTGTCGACCCAAGTGCTAATGGCTGGGCTGGTATTTATGTTTCTCTTTTGGTAGTATGAAGAGTACGTTCCTATACCAGATGTGGTAGAATATAGGGGTGAAGGGTCTGTAGACCAGCTCTACTTCTCCATGTTCAGTGAGTTGTATAGGTGGTGTCTTCAGCAATGGAGCCCTGCTGTCAGTTTGTGGAGATTAGTCTTGGCATATACCTGGGTTCTTTGGAGATTATTATGTGACCTCTTGGCCAACAACTCAAGTAGATGTAGTCCAGCCCCAGTACTGGAAGCTTCATTTTGTAACTGGAAAAAATGTAGCCAAGAAATATGAACTGAGAGCATGAGCTACCATAAATCTTTCCTCCTTTAAGTTGATTTTCCCAAGCATTTTGTCACAGTGATGGAAACCTAATATACCCAATTAAAATGGGCACTGTATAAACCTAAGTAAGTATTTCTAAAAACAAACAAAAAACAACAGACATACAAATTCGCAAAAGTCTGTGAAAAAGGATCAACATGACTTACCTTGGAAATGCACATCAAAGCTATGGCAAGACCAGCCACCTCATTCCATTAAGAATAGATAGACTTAAAAACCAGAGACAGGAAGTGTTGGAGAGGATGTGAAGGAGTGAGAACCCTTGCACATTGTTGTTAGGTGCTAGGGAGGTCTTTCTGTATGCTGTGAATGTGTTGCTCTGATTGATTGATAAATAAAATGCTGATTGGCCAGTAGCCAGGCAGGAAGTATAGTATAGGTGGGATAAGCAGGGAGGAGAAGTCTTGGAAGTGGAAGGCTGAGTCAGGAGATGCTGCCAGCTGCCACCACCATGAGAAGCAAGCTGTAAAGATACCGGTAAGCCACGAGCTATGTGACAAGGTATAGATTTATAGGAATGGGTTAATTTAAGATATAAGAACTAGATAGCAAGAAGCCTGCCATGGCCATACAGTTTATAAGTAATATAAGTCTCTGTGTGTTTACTTGGGTCTGAGCAGCTGCAGGCTCGAGCAGGACTGGTGGGTGAGAGAGATTTGTCCTGACCATGGGCCAGGTGGGACACAGAAAAACTTTAACTACAGTTAGGACTGTATTAGTACAGCTATAATGTAAAATATTGTAGTTGTACCACCAAATTTTGAAACTAAAACCCCTTACAGTCCAGCAATTCCACAGTGGGTATTTATTTATTAATTTATTTTCAAATAAGCACTTAGACTTCCACATCCACACAACACAATTAATTCTCGGTAAACAAGCACTTGCTCGGTGCATAAGTTCTGTTTAGGAAGGTAAAGCAGAGGCAGTGAGGAAGAAGCCGGACTTTCTGATTCTCAACACTGGCCCTACTGCAGCCTGCTGTATAACCTTGAGTGGATTGATCTCTCCAGAACTCAGGACACAACCTATCAGTTAACTAATGGATAAAGGAATTGCAGCATAGATACATTATGCAGTATTATTCATCTAAAACAAGGAATGAAATCTTATTACACTTAGCAACATGTGTTGAACTGGAGATCATTACATCCAATGAAATAAACAGGGCATGAAATAAACATGAAAAAATAGAAAGAAGTAAATAAATGAAAAAGAAAAGAAAAGAAAGCTACATAGACACAGTGTGATGACTCAAGGGTTAAAGGTGAGTGATGTGTAGACCTTGGGACCCAAGTTCACTATGAAGAACTCATGTAATGGTGAAATGAGAGAACTGAATCCACAAAGTGGACCTCTGTTCTCCAATTCTGACCCTTGCAAGCATCTGGACACACACACACACACATACACACACACACACACACACACACACGCATCATACACAGTGATATTTTTAAAGGCATGTAGATGCTTTTTCTTTTCTAATTAAATGTTACAATTTCTGTTTAGTTACTGTCAAGGACAAGTTGACCTGGTAAGAAATGTACAGCTGCCAGCACCACTTAGAGGCACACTGTGGTTAAGCTGTGATCACAAAGACAACTTTAAAAAGTACACATTCCTTTCAATAACTCTTACTTCCCCTAATCAATTCTAATACTTTAATTTTGGTTTGATAAAACCAAGGTCAACACTGTGTGGACAGCTTTTTCTTTCTTAGTTTGCCACAGAGAGTTGGATGGGATGCAAGCTACTCCATGGTTTTTGTTGCTTGTGCACTAAGTTCCCATTTGCTCCAATACCTAGGATCAGAATGGAAGTGTGTATCCTTTGCTTTGTATATGACTTCTTAGCACTTCCAAGTGCATAGGTTCCATTTGGGAAGGTGAAGCAAAGACAGAAATGAAGAAGCTATACTTTCTGAAGTTCGGCCCTGGCCCTGCTGCAGCCTGGTCTACAACTTTGAGTGAGCTAATCTCTAGGACTCAGTATCTCTCTAGAACTGAGATCATTTCAGTGACATCCCTTGTAGTTGTTGCTAGGACTAAACAGGCTCATCGGTCATGTGAAGTACCAAGCATGTACTTCACACATGGAAATCTAGCTACTGCAATTTCGTGATGGTGGTGGTGATGAGTATATGAAGATTAGAGGCTAGGAAGAAAGAGATGGGGGACAGATGATGTCAACAATTAATTGGTACAGGAAGAAAAATGAAATGGAACTATTGAAAAAATGTCATCTTTGCCAGTCCAGTCCTGTTCATCTCCACCATCCTAGCATGCAGTGTTAACACACTGCACTATCAGAATGAGCCTGTAGTTACAGTAACTAAAAGCAGTAGGGTTAGGTTGAGGATTTTAGTTTATACACAGAAGACTTTTTCACTGACCCATGAAAAGAACAGAGGCAGAAGGAAAACATTACTCTGTTCTTTGCCAAGCTGGCCCAGAAATGGGCAGGTTGAAGGTTAAGATTTTTTCGAGTTTTCAGTTAATCAGAAAACAAACAAACAAATCCAAATGTTTCTATTTTGTTCCTATTTATGCAGTAGCAAATACACACTAAATTAATGACTTAGAGTGATAATTTATTTGTAAATTCTGGAGGTAAGAAGTCTAGAATAACTTCACACATAAAACCCTGGGTTCCATCCTCAGTACTATAATACATATAAAAAGACAAATGGATGTGCAAGTCATGAGTGCTTCTCTCTCTCTCTCTCTCTCTCTCTCTCTCTCTCTCTCTCTCTGTGTGTGTGTGTGTTGATTGCTTATTTGTTGTTCTGTTCACATTTGTATCAAAGCAAGAGACAATCGTTGGGTTTCTTTCCTTTATCATTCTCTACCTTTTTTTTTCTTTTTCTTTTTTTTTTTTGAGACAGAATGTCTCACCAAACTCAGAGGTAATCAGCTCTCCTAAGCTGTCTGGTCAATGAGCATCAGGAATCCTATGGCCTTCTCTGTGCACAGCCAACCCTCCGTTTTAGTTACAGGTGGTCTCTGACGCCCTTGGCTTTTTTATGTAGGTGGTGTGGAACAGGTCTTGGATCCTTATTCTTTTTATGGCAGATACTTTAAACCATCTTCCCAGTCTACTGCAAAAACACTTTAAAAAATAAAAATAGGTGCACAGGCGTTCACGTGATCTGGAGATGCCAAAGGAGAAATCTGCTTCCTTATCTTTTACAGCTTCTAGAAACTGTCCACAGTCCTTGTCTCATGCCTACTGCCTCTGTCTTCAAGGCCTGCAGTGTCACATTTTTTCTGTAGCCTGAGTTCCGTCATGTGTATTATGACCTTCTTGCCACCTTCTTAGTAGGGTCCTCGTGAGAACTTTGCTCTTACCTGGATAATCCAGGACCGTTACTGCAGCTTCAGATCTTCACTTTAAATCATCTGAACACTCCCATACACACTGTAAAGAGACCTAGCCAATGTTCCTGAGATGAGAGCACCAGAGCCTTTGGAGTCATTACTTGGCCTGTCTCAGAGGCTCATTTCATTGCCCTAGGATCAAGAATGAAACACTCAAAACCAAAAGCTAGCTGATTCACAATAAAAGGTTCATCATTTTAACAACCCTGTGCACATGCTAGGTCAGTTACCTACAACTTCTAAAATCAGAATCAGGAACTCATTGAAAAACTACAGTCCAAACTTCAGTGTGAGTCTTTAGATGTATGCTAGGAGATCCTACTGTTGGAAGTCCTCATTATCTAAAAATGATTGGTAATGAAAAGGATCTTAAGCTGAGTTATCCTAAAATAGAGAAAAGAATCCACAGGAAGTAATGGAAAGCTAGTTTCAGAGAGGATTTTTTTCTTTCTTGCCAAATTAAGCTTAAAATTCTAAAAATATGAAGACTACCATGTGTTTACAAACATTTAGATGACAATTCTAAATGTGCTATAATTGAACTAAGAATCAATCAAAGTTGACTCCTTTGGCATGGTTTAAAAATAGTAATAATAATAAGTAATTGAACATGACTGACTTCCAATTTGGTTTTCATAGAACGGCCATAAAGAGTTGTTATTCTAAGTATATCTCTGAAAGCTTGAGGTTTCTGAAGCCTCTCATACTCTGCCTCTCAAATCCTGTGTGATGACTCAGCGGGCATAGACATTGCCTCAAGTCTGATAACCTGAGTTTAATCCCTGGAACCCACATGGTAGAAACAGACAACTGACAAGTTGTTGTCTAACTTTACAGCCGTGTACACACATAAATAAGTGTGCAACAGCAACAACAACAACAAACTTAACAAATAGAGAATTAAGATGAGGGGAGAAAGTAGGAAAGTTGGTGGAAAAATGTGTAGCAAATTTGGGGAAGCAGAGATGCTGAAGAGAGGGAGGGTAGATGGGTGATTAAAAGGCTGTGTTCTCGTGCTATGGTGGCTCACAGGGAGAGGGTTTATACCTGACAAAGATACCAATTTTATCACAGACCTGAATGCTCATGGGACATGCTGTCCAGTGTTTAGTGCTGTGGTAACAGCTGTCTTCAGTTATTTCTAGAGCAAAGCTAGGGGATAGCCAGTATTTTAGTTCTTTCTCTTTAAAGAAACCTCACGACTATTGCACAAATGAATCTTCAGGTCCCTGGTTCTTTGAGGTACAGAGTCTAGAAGACACTCCAAAGATTGACTGACCCAACTCAACTTAATTTAGTTTTAAGAGCCCACTGAGGTCAATTGTTATTACAATCATGAGCATCATGATTGAGTATGCACACATAATGTAGGGGGTATATATGAATTTAGATATGAAATGTGTAATAATCAAAGAGGTACATCTCCATGTGACATAAGGTTGCATTGTCTTTGGAGCCTTGTTTTCCTGTCCCATGTCACAACTCTTTCTGACTCCTGTACAACTGACCAGTACTTCATTTTTGTGCTCAAATTGCCTTGCACATTTTTATTCACTTAGCATATATATGACATATATATACACACACACACAAACACTCTTTAACTAAATATTTAGTTTGAGTTTTAGACACATGGCCACAACTTTTGGTCTCTTCTTTAGACTTGCTTTTATAGATATTCAACATTATGAGATTTATCCACCTTGTTACATGTTGTTTCTAACCTATTTTGACTGGTAAATCTTAATTTCTTGTATGCTCAGGTACTGCTTTATTTAGTAATTTTCCATCGTTGACCATTTTGTTCCTTTCCTCATCTTTGGTAAATACTGTTGTGGACACTCTCCTCTTTGGCAGACAGTTAGGGAAGGTAATAAGTGGACACAAAATGCTCACACCTCGGACTTCACTGAAGGAGAGACTGTTGTTCACATTGTTTGCAGTTTGTTTGTAGCTTCAAGAACACTTGGTTTCCTTGAGTTGGCAACCAATTTGCAGCAGGGTTGCAAAGTTTATTCCCTGAACAGCTACCAGTAGGCAGAACTTGTGGAATTTAGAGTTGATCCTCTAGGAACATCTGTGTTGCTTGTTCAAACTCAGCCTGAGTTCAGACCCAGGCAGTCTGCTGTATATCCTGCTATAGGAATTACATCCCGAGAAAACAAATATTTATGTAAGATCTGTCTCCTTGCGGCTAAAAGACAGTGGCCATTTGATCCTGTGCAGGTGTGTGCACTAGCAAGGGCCTTGTGGCAATAAGGGAGGAAAAACTGTTGGACTGTGAGCCACAAGGGGCCAAATTTCCTTCTCTGGCAGAAGTGTGGAAACAATCATTTTCATTGAGTTAGCTCCCTGGTTCTTGGACCACTCAGTGAAAGATGGAATCAGAGAAGAAGTGTGCATTTTAAAGGGTCCTTAAGTTGAATAAAAAGTCTTGAATACTCAATGGAGATAAGAAGTATGATTATATTTTTAGAGCATAGCCAGTTAGATAAGTTATGCTTAACTCATCTTATGAAATAATATAAAAATCTTTCTCTTATTTCATACTAAGTCCAATTCAAGCTTTTCGGATAAGCTGTGCCCTGATCCCACCTGTCTATAACTTGCCAGGCTTATTTCTCATTACCTTCTCTATAATTTCACACTGCCTCATTAGTCTGGGCTTCTCAAAGCCATGTGAATGGCCATATTCATTGTCAACACTTTTCTTCCCCTAGAATGACCTTGTCTTGCTTCTCTGAAACAAGTAGCCTGAGAGGTTATACATAACTATTGTATTTTCAGTCACTGTAGTGGTAAAGCTCACCAACTTCATATAAATTCCAGTAGGTATAAGGATTCTCTTTTCTAGAAACTTCCAACATCACTTGTAGAAAATTAAGAAATATTTCTCCTTGGTCTTACTTTTCATGACTCCAAGGAAGCAACACCACAAATAAATCTGCTAGAGGCCAAACTCAAATCCCAACACCCTGTCTTCCTATAGTTGACCATAATCTCTGCTGCTATGGTTTATCTTGTTTTTCCCACTGGATGTCTCCCTTACTCTCCAAGACCCTGATTACATTTTTATTCATGTCCATTGGTGGCTCCTTCCTGTGAACAAAATGGCTTATCCATTAGTCAAACAGAAGAGACCAAATGCAAATCCATACAAAGTCAAAAATGTTTGTAATAATCTGATTTTCTTTGGAATGTGTCTATTGTTCACTCTTTAAAGTAAGACAAGTCTAGACAAGGACTAGATTCTGAGCACTTTGTGACCTAGTGTTAACAAAGATACTCCACCCAGTCTCCCTGCTTCCCTGTGTAATGACTTCATTATTTTGTTTGTTTGTTTGTTTTCTTTTCTTTTTTAACTCAAGTGTCTCTGTGTGTGTCTGATTATAGGGGTGCCATGTATGTGTTGGTACCCATGGATCCCCTTGAGCTGATGTTACGGGGTTGTGAGCTGTCCTACATAGGTGATGGGAGCTTAACTCAGGTCCTCTGGAAGAGCAGTAAGGACTCTGAACTTCCGAGCTATCTCTCCAGCCTCTGACATAATTCCTATTTTCTTTTACTTATTTTTTATTAGTTCTCCAAGAATTTCATACAATATATTTTGATCATATTCACCCTTCCTCAAAATTGTCTCAGTTCTACCTCCACTTCCCTACCCACAGAGCTTTGCATCCTCTTTTTTAAAATAACCCATCCAGTACAGTTGGCACTGCCCCAGTAGTCTTAGATGCATGAGCTTCCATTGGAGCATGGTCAACCCACCAGGGCTACACCCTTAAAGAAAAAGACTCTTCCTGAAAAGTCATTTTCCTCTGATCTTAGAAACTATGTGGTTTGGCTCACTGTCCAGCATCCTCATTCCCAGGTGAATTTATTTTTGAGGAACTGAGGCTTGAGGACATGCAAACTTTACTTGGCTCCCCGGGCATCTCAGATGGTTTTACATAGTTAAAAGCTCAGTGATCCTATCGTTAGGGTCTCTTTTCCAAGGAGGCTCACAGACATAAATGCCTGCATGGGAAGGGGTGGACAGAAGAGGCTCACTGGGTCCACCCATTGGTACTCAAGTCCCAGCTTTGTTCAATGGAATCAGAGCTTCAAGTTCCAACTTTCTAAAGTTATGTAGAAATACGGGGACCTAAAAACACACAGCAAAATTAGCTGCTTTAGATACTTATGCTGTTCAGATAGATGTCATCATAGTGTTTCAATTGCAGCTGACCTGTTCACTTAAAAAAAAAAAGAGTGTTCAGCTGCCTTCGAAGAAAAGGGCACTGTACCTTTTCCAGATTGTGAAGGCCACTTCAGGGATGGTGCCATATGGTCCTGGCCTCAGAAGATGCCTTTTGATAAAGCCATAACCACACTTGTTTTGGCAAGTATCGGTAGTCCTTCATTTCGTGTCCTGTCTGTCCATTTTGTCCTGTTGTCAGCAGTTGATTTGAGGATGCTTTGTTGTCCAGTGGCTAACTTTTGCCACAATGAAAGTTAACTCCATATGCAGTTTCTTCAATGCCCATATTCTCTCTGAAGTAGATTGGTACTGCCAGGAGCCGACATGTCTCATAGTCATAACAAAAAGAAAATTTTTCTAAGTTATTAAAATATTTTAAATGCCATATTCTGTAGATCACTGAAGGGTTTGAAGATGACCTGTCTATCTAAAATATACCTGCTCAATTTTGAAAACATACTAATATGACTACAAGTTCTATTGTAATGTCTAACTACTAACTTTCATTTCTTTATATCCTAATAGTTGGTAATAATAACATTCAAGGATCAGAAAATTGCATTTCATTGTTAAATGAATGGTATAAGTACAATTAGAAATACACATATAGTATTTTCTAACACTATCAATTTCAATATATATAATTTGTATATAATATAAAACAATCCAATCCAATGTAAAGTATTTAAAACTAGTAATTGTCTTTTTCTTTTTCTTTTCTTTTCTTTTCTTTTTTTTAACAAGAACCTTAAATCTAATCTCCTTTGCTTAGCCCTTTTCCTAACAACTTGTAACCAACCCCCCTAAACAATGAAAATTATCCCAGACCCAAAACCCATTAAAAGACCAAAAAACCACCCGCCCCACACCACCTCTTTGGGAATGTGGGCGTCATATTCTTAAAATTGCTTCCTGCTGGGTATGGGCGAAGGTATCTTTATCCTGAAAGAAAAATTTTAGGTTAATTGTCAAATTCTAGGAAAGGTAACTATATCCTTCATTATCCAGTCTGTGTATAATGCCAAAGTTCAGGGTTTATCTCAAGTCCTTATTCAAGTAGTCTTTGAGACTGGATCATCTGAGCTAGCCCTCTCAAAATTGCTCTGAGCACTTTGTAGTCTAAAGCTGATCTGTAGATGATGTTTGTCAGCTTAGAGAAAATTTGTGCCAGATACATCTTTTTGCAGCGTGAGCCTAATTGATTCCACAGCCGCTCAGCTGCTCATGGTTCCTGATTATGAGGCCAGGCACATTCTGGGGCTCCTTTCTCCATTACTGTCAGACCAGAGTTCAGAGCTCTCCAGCTGCATGTTGCCTGTGTTCTTCTGCCTAGAGCTCATCGGTGCAGAGTGGCAATACCAGAGTTCCAAGGAACATGGGTATTGCCTAAAATTACATCTAAAAATCCCATAGAGGTTACTTTTAATGCTTTTGTAGATGGTAAAGAACCAGTTTGCCTCTATATTAGACTTGAAAGACATTTTATAGTAAAGACAAACTAGGTTCATTCCTGTTTATGATTAAACCTCTGCTTCTCAAGGATTGGGCTATGTTCTACCTGTAATCTTAACTACAAATGGTTCTGTACTATCTGTTCCAGGAATGGCAATCATGGCTTTGTTTCAGGAGGTCATTTTGACTAACTTGCTATACTTACGTTCTGCTCCTGTAACCCTGCCTATTTTGCCTGCCAAAACTCCCATTTTGAAATCCCCTACCCCTGAGCTATAAAAACCTTTACCTTCTTCAAATCCAATGCTGACTTCTTGAATCCTGACTTAGGGGGAGGCAGGCAGCTTAAATGAATACAAAAATCTTGCTTTAATTAATTTAGCCATGATGATTTGGGTTGGTGGTCTTTCTCCTCCATTCTTTAGGATTAACAATGGCTCTTTGAAAAAGACAAGGAGCATACGATTTATATGCAAATTTCACATACTCCGCATACACACAGGAAAAGATTTTACTCACCCCTAATTGTTACTGTTGAATTTTTAAAAAAGGTGGGCAGCAGCCTTGGCAGGTGGGAGCCAAGGGGCACAACAGAGAGTCACTCACACCATGCAGCGCTCATGTAGATGATTTTATTAAGGGAAGGTAAGAAGGATGCAGAATGCGCCTCTGGAGATAAAGGCTGAGGAGAGAAGAGGAATTAGAGAGGAAGAGAGGAGAAGAGATGGAAAGGGGGAAGAAAGGAGGTGCAGACACAGCCTTGTGGGAAGAGAAAGGAAGAAAGAGAGAGAAAGGTGAGCCCACCTCTTAAAGTGGGCTTAGTGCATGCACAAGTGGGCAGCATAGGATGATGTTGTCAGGATCCATAGCAGGCCAGGGTACTGTCTGCTTACTGGCTAGGTACCCAAGGGACCAGCCAGGTAATGTCTAAATGCTAACAGTTACAGCTCTACAACTTGTAATCAATCAGATTTAATTAGATGTTTCTCAGCCATTGAATGTTTTAACTGACTCTGCTGTTCATTCAAATTTGGATGACAGTTTATTGTGTGGACTAAGGAAGAATCAGACAGAGTCTTTCAATCACAAGGGTAGCTTTGGAATCCCATTTGCCCATCCTCACTCAAAATAGGCATCCTGAAGGAAGATTGAGGCTCAACGCAAACTGACCTCATATTTAAATTAGCACATGAAGAATAAAGATGTACTGAGAATGGAAACTGAGCTGACTTGAGAGGGAAAAGAAATCTTGCAGAAGGATTGTGAATGTAGAGAGGGTTTAATGGAAGGATGTGTGCTCCATGGAAACATTATGGATTCCTCTTTCTGCTCCTATAGTCCAGGGCCATAATATATGGTGGTAGAGAGGTTGGAGACATCAGAAGTCACTAGAAAGATAGCAAACCTCCAGCTGAAGGGTAAAAGATGATCTTGACCATATCATCCGAAGTCATCCACCCACCTAGGGTCAAGTAATGGCCCTGTGCACCATGTGAGAAGATATTATTATACGAAACACACAAAGTCCTATGTCACCCGAGGATCTTTTTCTAGTGGTGCTAGCTGTTTTGACCCATGTATCTGTGCTGAGTGTCTCTGAACACATCTGTATAGCTCCTGTCATCTTTATTAATCACTCTGTGTTTATGCCTGGATTTTCGGACCATAATAGACTCATTCATACCATCCATAGGTACAGCATTTAATTTTTTCCTTGGGATTTGAATCTATTTGCATCATAACATTTGCATTCCTACTAGTAAATGCCGAAATGAAAAAGGAAAAACCATGCAATATAGTGATCATATGTTAATCGATGGGGGTTTTCATGGAATATTTGCTTCTGACTATTCTTTGGATAACAATCAGTGGTTGAATTGTAATCAATCAGTTCTGTGGCATGCTCATAATTATACATTGGAATATATTTACAAGATTGATGAGGGTATTTAAGTTTTGGTGTTATGCAGTTACAGCAGAAGTTTTTGATACATTTTCACATCACTTACCAGGCGTTTCTTATGAGGATATGGCTGGTGCAGTAGCTGAATCATTAGAAGGAATGGATCCTTGTTCCTGGTGGCAGACTATAACAAAATGCTTTCAGTGCTCTGATGTTATTCACTGTGTTTGCACTTTGCTTACTTATAGGGTACTCATGCATTAAGTGACAATTAGATTTGTCAACAGCATCCTGAATCAAAACCACTCTGAACACACTGCACTTAAAAAAATGAATAAAGCTGTGCAAGGAGATTTCTGAGAGCTTGTGAGAAAACTTCAAGTAAACGAGTCTCGTGACCTCTGTTCCTCTGTAACACTGGTTGTTCTTGGCATGTGTTTTGTGCTCCTCCCAGGTGTAATAATAGGGGAGGGTCTACTTTAGGGTACCATCATCTTACCCATTGTTCAGAATGATGCTTCCAAGCACGAGTTGTCCTCCTGACTCTACACGGGTTGAACAAATGTGACCTTGCCTTTGTGATTGCATATAACTTGAACTCAAGTAAACTTTGCTCACATGACCCTCAGAATGTTCTTAGAATATAAATTTTCTGCTGTGCTGAATGAAGTTAGCTATTACATGAGACTTTAGTCCACCTCATTTTTAGACTCCACTCTTACAGATTCATGCCACCAAACAGATAGAGCAAAAACATAACAGTTTCCTGATCTAGAAACACAAGCCTCCATATGCTTGTGAGGGACTGTCTAGACCAGTGATTCTCAACTTGTGGATCCTGAACCCTGGGGATAGTGAAGACCTTTTCAAAGGGGTCCCCTAAGTCCATGGGAAAACACAGATATTTGCATTAAAATTCATAACAGTAGCAAAATTCCGGTTATGAAGTAGCAATGAAGGTAATGTTTTGTTTAGGGGGTCACCACAATGTGAGGTTGTATTAAAGGTTTGCAGCCTTAGGAAGAATGAGAACCACTGGTCTAGACTATGTTAATTGAGATCTGAAAATCAACCTTAATTTTGACTGAGTGAGAACGAGAAAGCCAGTGTTGGTCTCTCTCTGCATTTTGACTGTGAATGCTCCATGCCTAGCTACTCTGAGTCCACAGAACCTTGGCTTTCTTGTCCAGGAACTGTGAGTTGCTTTTGTGAGGTATTTTGTTCTAGTCAACACTATAATGGAAACAGAAACTGAAAAATTGTGGTATGATTTTGTTATATTATAGACCTGAGAAATAAATACAAATTTCTTCAAAATTATTTTTGTGAAGAAATGTTTCCTTCAATAGTATTTTATTCTGATTCAAATAAAAGATGAAACTAGTGGTTTGAGAAGAAGTGGACATACTAAACGTTTGAAGGTTCACCACTGTTCATAATTTACTAAAGTGTGTTCTCCATCCTCGGTAGAGTGGTGTGTCTGACCCCATTTCTCTCTAAGTCAATAGAGAACCCAGTAGCTACCACAGCTAAATCTCACAACTCAGAGTCACAATTAAATTTGATAGTTTGTGGTTTGTTTATACTTCCATATTGTTCTTCTGACTTTCCAGAAACTTTGGTTAATTTATAAAAGTTCCCTTTTTTGAAGCAAAATATGACCAAAGAAAATTTGAGTTTCTAGTCCAGTCTGAAGTGTTTCACAATATACACAAATCACTTCAAAGTTCTCATTAAAATTAAAATCTACTTTAATAAACTGATCATGGTTGAATCAGATCAAATGTAATTTAAGTCTTAAGTATAATTTTCTTTCTTAAAAAATTTTTTCATTAAATAATTTTCATTTTTTTAAAAATGTGATGCTAAAATGTCAAATTACTTAGTTCTTAACATTATTCTTTCTGCTTAGTACGGTTATTTTTCAAGCCTGATGGTGAATAAAGACTAATGGGCAGCAAAGAATTTTCATATTGAGAAATTAAAAATAAATTAAAAAAATAAAGGTTGGCATATTTCTTCAAACCATATGCTTTCTTTCCCAAGTCTTAGTTTTAATAGTAGTAAAAAAAATATGAAAGGGTCACAACTTGAGAATCATCTTAGCTCTGCTTGTAAGATGCAATTTCAGGTCCCCCAGAAACTGGACAACAAAAGCAAAGTCATCGAAGGAATCAAAGCGCCCGTTGCTTTCTCGCCAGTCAGGGAAAATCTGCCTTAACTGATGGGTTCTGCACGCAGCCGCAGGCCAGCAGACTGGGTTTGGTTGGACTATGACCACTTGCCATAGCTCTGTCCTTCCCTTGTCTTTAACGTAGAACAACTTTCCATTCTGGACAATTCAAAAGCTAAAGTGACTATTAAATCAACTTTGCAGAGCGTGTTAGAAATGGACAGGAAATGTGAAGGAACCAAGCCTCTGCACTTACTTAGCATTCCTGATTGTTACTGTATAACGTAGAAACTATAAATAAAATTATCAATTTTATCTTCATCTCAATTTTTCCTGAAGTATATATTCTTTTATATGATAGTTACTATTACTATGATTACCAAAATTCTTTTAAGACAGAAATAATGAAAAGTACCTACCTAGAAAACTTTGTTGTTTAAGTCATGCTAAACGTGTTTAGTGCATTATTGTGGGAGTCATTTTTCATGGAGTTCTTAATCACCAGTCAAGAATATTTAGGTAGTACCAATGTAAAAGAGTAAACTAGGCACTTTTTAATATAGGTCTACTGTTACTCTAAATGTATAGTGTTTATAATTAATGTAATTACATGTTATAAACAGAAAAGACATATATTAAGGTTTATTATGGTGATGGGCAAGAGTAGTTTCAGGATGCCAGAGGCTGAAATGGGAGGGTGCTAAAGTCAAGACAAACTTGGATTACATCAGACTAAAAATAAGACATTTGCTTGAAGCAATAATAGAAAAATCAAATAATTTTTTTAATCAAATCAGCTATTTTTAACATATAAGATATTAACTGAGATTGCACTTTCCAGTTTTCTTTTCCTTTTTTTACCATTAGGAGTCTTGGGTTTTTGTTGTTGTTGTTGTTGTTTTTGTTATTCAGTAGTGTTTGGTTTTACCCTAGGTCTCCGGGCTATCTAGTGTCTGGTTCTTGGACACCCAAGCAGTGCTGGGTATGGGTTCCTTCCTGTGGAGTGAGCCTTAAGTCAACTCAGATATTGCTTGGCTACTCCCACATCTTCTGTGCCCCCAATGCCCTAGCATATGTAGCAGGCAGGACAGATTGTAGGTCCATCCAAGGTTCTGTGGCTGTATTCGTGTTTATGTTTCTCTTTTGGTAGCCTTCAGAGTACCTTTTCTCACTAAAGAAACTAAAACATAGAATGAGGGCTCCATGTAGGCACCAGCTTGACTTCTCCATGTTTAATGAGTTCTGTGAGTGCTGTCCTGGGCAATGGGGTTCCAAAGTCAGTTTGAGGAGAGCAATCCTTTGTTTTAGCAACATCCAGGGTTGTTTGGGTAGTTCCATGGGGTCAGTTTGGCCAACAACTCATTTGAATTCAACCCAGTCCCCACCACTGGAAACTTCACCTGACTGCAAGAGTTAGCCAGTTGAGACTCCATATCCCCCATTACTAGGCGTTCTCATTAGGATTGCCTTCATAGGTTCCAGAAAGTTTGCACTGCACTAGGTTTCCACACTATCACCTAAGTGCCCCCCAGTTCCAGTCTTCTATCCTCAAGCTTTCTCCCTTTGCCTCATTTTGTCACCCACCTGATCCCCCACTCCTGTCCCCACCTATCCAGAGTCCACCCAAAAAATCTATTCTCATTGCCCCTCCCTGGGAGAGCTATGCATTCCCCCCTAGACTCCTCCTCTTTAAATAACCTCTCTGCATCTATGGTTTGTAGATTGGTTATCATTTGCTTAACAGCTAATATTCACCTTTAAGTGAATACATACCATATTTATCTTTCTGGATCTGATTTACCTCACTCAAGATATTTTCTAGTTCCATCCATTTGCTACAAGTTTTGTAATGTCATTTTTTAACAGCTGAGTAATATTACATTGTGTAATTGTAACACATTTTTTTTAATACATTCTTCTGTTGAGGGATATCCAGGTTGTTTCCAGTTTCTGGAAGTTATAGTATAAAGCTGCAATGAACATTGTTGAGCAAGTGTCCTTGTGGTAGGATGAAGCAACCTTTGCATATACACCCACGAGTGGTATAGCTGGATCTTGAAGTAGAGCAATTCCTAATTTTCTGATTAACTGCCATGATGACTTCCATAGTGGCTCTACAAGTATGCACTCCCATGATAAATGGAGGAGTGCATTGTGGAATATTAGTTTAAGATGTGTTACTTTCATTTATGCTATAGAATATTTGTTTAATGATGCAAAGATGTATTGTATTCCTTTATGTTGCAAATTGTTTAACTCTGTAAAGCTGAGTTACTTTGCCTGCCTAAAACACCTGATTAATCTTGAGCTGAATGACCAATAGCAAGACAGGAGAGAGAAATAGGCAGGACTGCCAAGCAAAGAGAATAGAAAGGAGGAAAAATCTAGGGAAGACAGCATGAATTGAGAAAAGGAGAGGAGAGGAAGATGCTAGGTGCCATCAACACAGCCATACTGCCAGCCACAGAGTAAGAAGGAAAGAAAGATATATAGAATAAAGAAAGGTAAAAAGCCCAGAGGCAAAATGTAGTTAAAGAGAAATTGAATAATTTAAGTTAGAAAAGCTGACTAGAAATAAGCCCAGCTAAGGCCAGGCATTTCATAAGTAAGAATAAGTGTCCACGTATTTTTTGGGAGCTGAGTGGTGGACCCCCAAAGAATAAATAAACAAACAAAAACAAAAAACAAAAAACTACAGTAGTGTTCCCATAGTTCCATATCTTCACCAGCATTTGCTGTCACTTGTATTTATTCTGACAGGTGTAAGATGGAATCTCAAAGTAATTTTAATTTGAATTTCTCTGAAGACTAAAGATATTGAACATTTCTTAAGTGTTTGTTGGTGATTTGAGCTTTTTCTATTGAGAATTCTCTGTTTCTGTCTATACCCTGTTTTTTAATTGGATTATTTGTGTTTTTGATACCTAGTTTCTTGAGTTCTTTATATATTGTGGATATTGTTGCATGTGAGGTTGGTAAAAAGTCTTTTCCCATTCTATAAATTGCCTCTTTGTCCAAATGATGACATCCTTTGCCTTACAGAAGCTTTTCAGTTTCATGAGGTCCCATTTATTAATTGTTGACCTTAGTATCTGTGCTATTGATGTTCTGTTCAGAAAGTCTTCTCCAGTGCCAATGCATGCATGTCTATTCAGCAGTTTCTCTTCTATCAGGTTCAGTATATTAAGTTTTGTGCAGGATGATAAGTATGGATCTATTTGAATTATTCTACATGCAGACATCTAGTATGACCAACACCATTTGGGGAAGATGCTGTCATTTGTGCAGTATGTATTTCTGGCTTCTTTATAAAAAAAAATCAGGTGTCTATATGTGTATGGACTTATGTCTGGGTTTTCAGTTAGATTACATTGACTAATACGTCTGTTTTATGGCTATATAATGCTGTTTTTATCACTATAGCTCTGTAGTACAACTTAAAATTGGGAGTGGTGAGGCCTCCAGGAGTTCTTTTATCGTTCAGGATTGTTTTAGCTCTCCTGATTTTTTGTGCTTTCATATAAAGTTGAGAATTGTCCTTTTAAGGTCTGTAAATATTGTGTTGGAATTTTCATGGAGATTATATTGAATCTGTAGATGGCTTTGGGTAGGATGACCATTTTTTCTGATAATCCTATCCATCCATGAGCATGAAAGATCTTTCCATCTACTGGTATCTTCTTCAATTTCTTTCTTCAAAGACTTGACATTTTTATTACACAATGCTTTCATTTGCTTGATTAAAGTTACCCCCAAGGTATTTTATATTATTTGAGGCTATTGTGAAAGATATTATTTCCCTGATTTCTTTCTCATTCATTTGTCCTTTGTATAGGTGGGCTAACAGATTTTTTTATGTTAGTCTTGTATTCAGATTCTTGCTGAAAGTGTTTGTCAGTTATAGGAGTTCTTTGGTAGAAATTTTAGGGTTACTGATGGATTCTACTATATCATCTGCACATAATGATACTTTGACTTCTTCCTTTCAAATTTGTATCTTACTGTTCTGGCTAGAACTTCAAGTACTATGTTGAATAGACATGGAGAAAATGGACAACCTGGTCTTGTTCCTGATTTTAATGGAATTGCTTTGAGTTTCTCCCCCATTTAATTTGATGTTGGCTATAGTCTTTTTGTAAATTGCTTTTATTATGTTTAAATATGTCTCTTGTATCCCTAATCTATCCTGGACTTTTATCATGAAGAGATATTGGAATTTATAAAAGGCTTTTTTTAAATCTAATGATATGATCTGTAGTTGAAGTTCTTCCAGTTCTGCCTGAGCCCTGAAGTCCCATGGCCTGCTTATAAAATAATCACACAGAGGCTTAATATTATTTATAACTACTTGGCCATTAGCTCAGGCCTACCAATGACTAGCTCTTACATTTAAACTCAGCCCATTTCTGTTAAACTATATGCTACCATGCTTTCCGTGGCTTTACCTGTGTACATTACATGCTGGGTCAGAGCGGCTGAGGACGGGGCAGGACACAGGAAAACTTTTGGCTACAAATGGCACCAAAATGTGGGGCAAGTGTTTCTGCCTAAAACCTGAGAAAGCTTTCAAAAAAAAAGAGAGATTCTAAAAACAGCTTCCTAGTTGTATCTCTCAGGCAAACTGTGAACTACATTATGGCGGGCTCGCAGCGGCATGTGGGCTTGACCTGCAGCATGATGTATTTCTATGGTACACAAAGGTGTCTCCAAGCTGTACATTATGCTGCGTGCTGGATTTAGCCTTTGCTAGTACAGACAAAAAAAAAGGACAGAAGAAAAAAGAAAAGAAAGAGGTTTCTGGGCTGCACACTGCTGGATGGAAGCATAAATCCACTGCTTCTCAGAGGCAGCAGTGAGCATGGTTCCCCCAAAGCTGGCTGTAAATGCAGTTCTGCCATGTTGGGAAGCTGAGGTGGGTGGAGCCAGCAGCCAAAGCTGCCATTTCAGTCATAGTAATACTGCAGTTTAAAGCAATAGGTTCACAATAAGACAGATTACAATTTGTGTAAAAATGTACATAGGCTTGGAAGAGAGAGAAAAAGGAATATATGCAGTTATATAAAGAAATAGATAGTTTTAAATAATAAAGTCTTTAAAGAGACAGTAAAGGTAATACAAAAAATAAGCCACGTAAAGATGGATATTACACAGAGAGTCTGGATTGTGTTGTCTTTGGGATTTTTAGCTGCAGAAAGAAATTTGATTATAAAGGCTGCTCAGTTAAACCAATATGTGTATTGTAAAGGTATTTTGACTTCAGAATTTATGTTTAAGGACATGCTGTTTTGGAAAAGAGGTTCTGCTTTTGTTTCCATAGAAGATGAGAACCTGTAGATTGCTTCCAGGCTAATGTGGTTTGACCAGCCAAGACCCTCTGAGAGGCCCAGATGATCCAACATCCAGAACAATTTTAAGGCAATTGGCTCAGAGAATACAGTCTCACAGACTATTCCAGTCAGGACTTGACCATAATTCTTAATTTTCTCAGGATTCCCATAAGAATACAGTACCCTTTATCAGCAAGAAGTAGCCTAGAAAACTATGCCCACATTCCCAAAAAGTGGATTATGGATGTTGCTGGTTACAAATTGTTATTGGTCATAGTCAATCTCTTTCTAAAAGAAGAAAGGAGGATATGATATAGAAATATAAGATATAAATATGATAGGATAAAAAGGTGGATTATTGAACCTACTTTTAAAGAGCAGCTTGTTTAAAATGTTTTAAAATGGTATAGATTTTAGTTTATTGATACAAATTTAAAGTTAGTTTTGCTATACTATATGTATATTTCTACTCTTGTTTAAAGTATTTTGTTTGTGCAACTCATTTGAAATTGTAGTGTATAGTTGAGAAATACAGATTAATAATTAGTCATCTATAATAATCAAACTTATAGTCATGTTATTAAGTTTTCTATATATACATAGATATAACTCAATTAGGTAGGTAATCTTCAAACACGTCAAAGACCTACAGAATATGGCATTTAAAATGTTTTAAAAACTTAGACTTTCTGAACATTGAGACATGTCTGCTCCTGGCAACATCAATCTACTTCAAAGAAGATAATGGGCATTGAAGAAACTCATTATGGAGTTTGCTTTCTTTGTGGCAAAAGTCAGCCACTGAGCAAAAAAGTGCCCTTGCATTGACTGCTTGATGATATGTTGTATAAACTGGATATGCAGAACCCCTAGGATGGTGACCACTGAACTTTGCAAGGTGAGATGGTCCTTCAGGTTCCTGCTTCACAGAGAAGACCACCAGACATTCTACAGGACACATGGAGATGTGATTAAAAAACTCAAGACCTATAGGCTGAAGATGGATGCCCCAACACTGCAGACAAAGTTTGGGTGACTGTCCAGGCAGCCAGATGTCTCTGGCATTCTTGATTTTTGGAAATTGCTTACAAGAATGCTCTTCCAGTTTTCTTAGGTAATATATCCTTCTGGGGTCTTTGGTGTAGTTGAAGACTAGATAGTGATGATTTTCCCTGGTTATAATAAAAGATAAATTAGATATGAAACTTTAGACTCATAAATATAGGATGGATAGAATGTTTTCTTCAATTTTGCCAAATACAAATAGACTAGATATTGTAACTGTAATTATTGCTTGATAACTGTTTGTTATATGTAATTTTACTATGTTAAAGTTAAAACCTTCCTTTTTAATTAAACAGAAAAGGGGAAATGCTGTAGGATAATGCTTTTGTACACTGGTTTAATAAAACACTGGCCAGTAGCCAGGCAGGAAGTAATAGGCAGGATAAGCAGACAGGGAGAATTCTGGGAGAGGAAGGCTGAGTCAGGAGACACCAGTCCACTGTCCAAGGAGCAGCATGTAATGGCATACAAGTAAAGCCATGGAACACATGGCAACATATAGATAAACAGAAATGGGCTGAGTTTAAATGTAAGAGCTAGTCAGTGGTAGGCCTGAGCTAATGGTGGAGCAGTTTTAATTAATATTAAGCCTCTGTGTGGTTATTTTATAAAAGGCTGCGGGACTGTGGGTGAGATTTTTCCCAACTGTGGGCCAGACAGGACACAGAAAAACTTCAGCCACAATGATCACATGGGTTTTGTCCTTCATTTATATGTTTTTATATGTTTATATGATATACTACATTTAATGATTTTTGTACTTTAAACTATTCCTGCATCTCTGGGATGAAGCCTATTTGGTCATGGTGTATGATCTTTTTGATGTGTTCTTGGATTTGGTTAGAAAGTATCTTATTAAGTTTTTTTGCACTGATGTTCATAAAGGAAATTGGTTTGTAATTCTCTTTCTTTTTTTAGTTTTTTTGTTGTTTGGGTATCATGATCCCTAGTCTCATTAAATGAATTAGCAATGTTCCTTCTGTTTCTATTTTGTGGAATAATTTGAGGAGTATTGGAATTAACTCTTCTTTGAAATTCTGGTAGAATTCTGTGCTAAATAAATCTGGCTCTGGGCTTTTTTAAGTTGAGAGAGTTTTAATGACTTCTATTTTCAATAAGGTTTAAAGGTCTACTTAACTTGTTTATCTGATCTTGATTTAGTTTTGGTAACTGCTATCGATTTCTTTTAGATTTTCAAATTTAGTGGGATATAGATTTTTTTAAATATGTCCTTTTGATTCTCTGGATTTCCTCAGTGTCTGTTATTATGTCTCCCTTTTTGTTTCTGATTTTGTTAATTTGGATGTTCTCTTTCTGTCTTTAGGTTAGTTTGTATAAGAGTTTGTCTATCTTGTTGATCTTCTCAAGGAACACACATTTATTTCACTAAATCTTTTATACTTTTCTCATTGTTTCTGTTTTATTGATTTCAGCCCCAAGTTTGATTTTTTTTTTGCCATCTACTCCTCTTGGGTGTGGTTATGTCTTTTTATTCTAGAGCTTTCAGATATGCTGTTAAACTGCTAGTATGAGATTGCTCCATTTTTT
>CABHPH010141437.1:37906-41814 GCA_902168325.1 Peromyscus nudipes | reverse complement strand
CTTCAAATGCTTGAACAGTGAGGTTCCTGTTGCTGTCTTCAGTAACCTTTTCCCTCCCCTCCCCTCCTATCCCACCCCATCCCACTCCATCTATCCTTCCATTCCTCTCCTTCTTCTCCCTCCCCTCTCCTCCCACTCCATCCCACCCTGTCCATCCCATCCCACCCCTTTCTAACCCCACATCCCTGTATTACACTAGCTTTTGGGAACAGCTTGTTCACTGGTAACTTGGAGAGAGGCAGATGGCCTCAGTGTTCAGATGGGATGAGAATTATGTTTGGGTTGTACAATGAAAAGTAAAAGATAACTTCTAGAGGCCCAATTTCAATGCACTGTAGTTTTCCTGTAGCATGTCTGCAGAGAAGAGCTCATACTGTTCAAGAAAATGCATAGAATTAAAGAAAAGTCTCGGTTGCTGCTTTCCTTCTCATAGCCCTTCCTCCTACCACCTCATCTCACTAAGGTATGTTTCCCCAGTGTATGTAAAGCTGTAGATGCGACGAGAAGGGCATCTGAGTTCTGTCGGTGCTCTGAACTTGGCTAGTGCAGTCCGGTAATGAGCTGCTTCCACTGCTTTGAGTATTGTAGAAGCATGCGCCCTTCTAAAGAGATTGTGCTGCGTGTGGTGGCGCACACCTTTAACTCCCGCACTGGGGAGGCAGAAGCAGGCAGATCTCTGGGAATCTGAAGCTAGCCTGGTGTCTACATAGTGAGTTCCAGGTCAACCAAGGCTCCATAGTGAGTCCCTGTCTCAAAAACCAAATCAAACCAAATGACAACAAAAGAAGGTATTAGAGAGAGAGAGAGCCTTACAGGAAGAGATTTCCAGGGCTTCTGGCCGGTAATGACTGAGGCATTCACTAGTGTGTTCATAGCTCAATATGAAGAGTCAACAGCTGGACCCAGGGCTTCACTAGCTGAACATTAAGTGTTTCTTTTACATGTTACTGAAAATTGGGACCATTAAATTTTTGAAGGTTGCTGCATGCAAATTGTAGGTGAACATTTTGTTTCTTTTAGACGGGAGTTCATCATTTGCTCAAGTAAACTTATTTCTAAGTCCCTTCATAAGATATTTATTCTTTTTGTTTGTTAGTTTTGAGACAGAGTCTCACTCTGCATCCCAGGCTGCCCTGGGGACTCACGGTGATCCTCCTGCTTCAGCCTTTTCAGTACTGGGATTTTAGATTATAGCTTCCATGTCCAACCTCATAAAATATTTACTCTGTTTTCATTCATCTATAAAATATTTAATATTTTCTGCTTTCTGCTAGCAAAAATATGCTAACTGATAAAGTAATTTTTAGCAGTACATATAATTTCTGTCATAAAATGCAAGGAAATTTTAGTTCTGGGTCTATTTTATAGATATCTCTTGTTGAGTTATACAAGGAAACTGAACACCTGAGTTTAATGTATGCATGCATTCACACACACCAAAGGACTATAAACCAACTGAGACCACTATTTTCACTTCAATAATAGTGCTTAAACCTAGCTGTCTACTGTACTCATGTGTAAATGATATGGCATTTTGTCACATTTCCAATTTGGAAGACTGTAGGTAAATTATGTTATATTAGATATGAAAATGTTTTATCTTAATGGCTTTTAGTAAATATTAAAGGATCTGACTATTTCACAATGATTTTTATATTTCTTGTTTTATTGAGACAGGGTCTCATGTATCTCAGGCTAGCCCTGAACTCACTCTGTCGTGAAAAAATGACCTTGGGCTTTTAATTCTCCTGTCTCTACCTTCTAGACAAAGGAAGCTTTACATTGGACCCACAGGGCTTTGTGCATGCTAGGCAAGCACTCTAGCACCCGAGCCATGATCCAAGCCCTGAATTTTATATTTCTAAAAATATGCATAAACAAACACTTACTGGATGAAAATTTAAACCTTGCCACTCCATTTAGCTGATAGTTTAGCAACATAGTTTGCCTTTGCACAGTTAAGGTACATGGTATATTTTCCCACTGGTTGAACAAGTTGACGCTGATGTCCCTGGATTTTGACTTGTTTCAAAGATGAATTAAATGTAATATTACAGCCGCTCCTTCCCTGTCTGATTAAATAAGACGAGAGTGAATGATTTACAGGTATGAGGCTGGGCATGGAAGAGTCCTGGTTTTCTTCATACTCTAAACTAATCCTATTGACTTAATGATGGGATAACAGTACCTTGTACAGCAAGGCAGCTTCAAATTATCTGTGGTCAATACAATAGAAGAATCCTAACAAATTGCCATTTGACATTATTTTAGAAATGTGTGTGTGTGTGTGTGTGTGTGTGTGTGTGTGTAAAATTCAAAAGGGGGCTGGAAAGAGATGGCTCAGTGGGTAAAAGGGTGCTTGTTGCTGATCCTGACAACTGAATTTGACCCCTGGAACTACACAGTGAAGGAAAGAATCAACTCCAAGTTGTCCTTTGGCTTCTACTCATCTGCAGTTGCTTGACATGAATGTACTCCCCCTCACACATACACTAAATGAATGTAATGAATTTTTAAAAAGTTTAATAGAATTTAAAGAGCTGAGTGATATCGCACACAAAAAAGTCCTCATTTCTATTCACTTAAGTGTGTGCTTGCTTTAAAATGTGATGTCTTCAGCCTGGCAAATCTTTAAAATCCACCAGTTCTACAGAACTCTTTAAACTTTGAAAGACACACCCTGTAGCCAGGCACAGTGGTACATGTCTGTAATTCCAGCAACCCAGGAAAAGAAACTTCAGTATCAATATTGAGTTAAAAATGTACTAGTGGACATAGAGTTTTCCATTATTGTTTTTCTTGAGGATTTTTAGGATTTGCGAGCCAGAGGTTTCCACTGCAGGGTACAGTGTTCTTTTTGGTGACAGCTTTAATATCTATTTTTTCTCCCTTGTAGGACTTGTTCTCTGCTAGTGGCCAAGTCACTTGGTCTTCAAGAGGAGCCAGTACAAAGGCAGGAACACCACAGCTTTAAAGATCAAAAGCTTGCTTTAATATGCAATGTCCTCAACTTGCTGTCTACCTGAATGTCCCTTGAGCTTTGGCCCCAACCAGAGCTCCGTGTCTCCAACATCAAACTGCTCAGTGTTTTTGACCAATCAGGCCATTTGTACCTGGTGTCTTGGTACACTATGTTTCTACAGTTATGTCTTCACTATCAAAGGAACAAACGAGAACAAGCAACTAATGGGAAATTTCCAGAATATTGTGATAGAGAGCTGCCCAGAGCTGAAGGTCAGAGTGCCCGGGCTGGGTGGGAAGAGCAGACAAGCTACAGCCAGAATGGTTTGCCAGCTATGATAGTTTATGTCGCCAGAAGGAGTTCTTAGACAGATGAATAAGTAATGTTCATCTCTGTGTCATGCTCGTTTTCTTTAGGGTATGGGGATACACAGTTCAGTTCATCATGTAGGAGACAAAGAACGGAAATTCTCTGGGTCAGTGTCTGGCCTTATCATACATAAAGGAAGGAGTCATCTGTGTCTTATGGGAGTGGGGAAGAAAAGTTCAACTGTGCTGTGAATCTTAGTGAACTCAAAGTGTCTTTAACTGTGAGCTATGACCCCATCTGGGGTTGTGTGACTAGATATGGGAGCTATAAAGATTTTGGCAAGTGTAAAAGTTTTCTGGATGTGCAAAGCCCCCAAATTAATTCAAAGTAAAACATGCAATGAATTGAGGTGTCTTTGGTAGTTACCGTCTATATTGCATCATGAGGAATTTTTGCAGCCTAGGTCTGAACACACCTGCACACTTTGCACACTGCACATCATCACACCATATACCACCAACAAAACCTACCTGAAATGCAGCTCAGAATAGAGACTGTTGTATGTTTGG
This sequence comes from Peromyscus nudipes, assembly GCA_902168325.1. NCBI lineage: Eukaryota > Metazoa > Chordata > Mammalia > Rodentia > Cricetidae > Peromyscus > Peromyscus nudipes. The sequence goes on along the minus strand of CABHPH010141437.1, from coordinate 37,974 downwards.
GATTACAGTGTTTTGGCTGTACATACAAAGCTTTCTGTACCCATACAAAATGGTTTAGTTATGGAAGA
>CABHPH010141437.1:27906-32906 GCA_902168325.1 Peromyscus nudipes | reverse complement strand
GGTAGACCAGAAAGCTAGCAACGCCCTGCAATCCTCCTATCTCTGCTTCCTTAGGACCGAGGTTCTGTGAGGTTATAGGAAAGTACCACATGCTGCTTTTACTCAGGAGTTAGGGATGGAAGGTTATGCTTGTAGACCTTTGCAGACTTCGCCGTCTCCTACCTCTATTTCCCTTGCTATGCTCTCAGGATCTTCGTTTGGGGTTGGCTCCTCGCTTCTCTTCTTTTGGCGATTAATTTAACCATTTCCTTGCCAGTCCTCACAGTTCATTTACTTTCTTCTCACCTGTAGTATACTTAAAAAATTAAGAATAAGGTGTGAAAACAATTGATGAAATGAATGTGGGAATATTTATTAAGAAATATTGGGGGACTGGAGATAGACCTTGGGGATTTAGAGGACTTGCTGCTCTTAGAGAGGCCTGGAGTTCAGTTACTAGCACCCATAACTGCTTATAACTCCAATTCTGGTACCCTTTTCTGGCTCTTATAGGGATATTTGCACACATCTATGCACATGAATGCACGTACACACTCAGGCACACCTGCACACATACCCACAAATACACACACACAAATGTTGTCATCAGACTTGAGAGGACAACACTGTTACAAACCAACCAGTAAAGATACTCTCAGCCACCATTCTCTCCAAAAGGTGGGGCACCTGAGTGCTGTTAGAGTCACAGATCATGTTCCAGAGTGGAAAAACCCAATCTGTCCAGTTAGCAAATCATATCCACACTACAAATTTTTCATTCTTACAAGGATGGAGCCTGAACAGAGTCCTCAAAAAGTGAGGGTGCTTTACATCTTCTAAAATAAGAGTGAAAAGTGGTTAGGGAGATAAGAACAGTATGCTAAAAGTTAAATTTATGTAACAAATTAATTCAAGAAAGCTGTTGTATTTATAACCAAGAAGAGGGAATTGTCTTTTTGAGTAGAGGTAAAAAGAATGTAATGTACAAAAAAATTACTCAAAAAAGCTGCCTGTGTGTGTGTGTGTTTCTAATGACTTTACTAAATGAACTAAAAGATAAAATATACTGAGTGAGTGTTAGATACTCATTTCCCCAATAAATTCTTTAAAGTGTCAGAACCTTTGGGTAGACGATGTCCAATCCCTTCATTGGCTCCCTGCGAGGCCTTCCTCTGCTAGTGTGAGCCGGCTTGTGTTAATGGCTTTCCACCCCTGCTCTGTTTTCTGATTGGGTTTGCTGTTGAGGAGTCTGGAGTTTGAAGAAGGTAGACCATCTTCCCTGATGGTCTCCTCAGCTGGGCAACGTCCTTAATTAAGGGCTTCATACGTTTTATTTAAACACACGCAGGTACCGCTTAAGACAGAAGCAGCCAGGTCTTACAGCCTGCAGAGATCAGGCGACACCTCTCTGCAGCTCTTCCTGGGATAGAGAACCAGGAACCTGCCTGTGCTGTGGCGTAGCAAGAGCTTCTAATTTATGGTCCTAACCAGTACTTGGTTCCTCTATGTTTTTTGTCAGGCACTATGTTGAAATAAATCACGTGATATGAAACTTCCTGCCAGCTTCCCCAAAACCTTAATAAAAGTCTGGCATTTGCTTTGCTCTTGAGATTACTCAGAGGATTGTTGCAGAAAAGGCCCCTCTGGCCTCCCCCCGCAGTCCCTCCAATAGCAACATTCTCTTTCCCTGTCCCTCAGGCCTCCCACCTGCCATCCCTCCCACGGAAGGAGGCTTTCTTTCTTTGGTCCCTCTTAGTCTCACTGTCGATGAAGCCCTTTAAGGTCCTGCTTTGTGATTTTCAATATATTATGCAGTTCTATCAAATGACCTTTTCTCTCAATAAGCATTTCTGAAGGAATAATTTGTCAGCTTCCTTTTTCCAGGCTCACCACTGCTGAGATTGTCATTGTTTCTTTGTTGTTATATTTAGCACCTTCATGGTGACCTGCTGAAGAGACTTGGCTCTTAGTGTCTGGTAGCCACCGCTTCATCCAGACCTGAAGACCTGAATTTTTCGTGTTGCTTCACCTCTCTTTGTGGACCCATATATTTGTCCCTAAGCCTTTTTTATTAAACGTTTGTATTTTTTAATTTGCCATATTTTGTGTTGAGGTCCACAGTTATTAGAGAGACAATGGACCTTCCTTAAGGAATCGATGTCAGTTTGATGTTAATAAAGACACCAGGAGTCATAAGGTCACATGTCAGGAGAATGTCCTAGGCATAGAAGACCTTTAAAATCTTAGGTTATGCTTGGAATAAGGACATCTGGACGTTAGAGTCTTGAAATGTGCATGCAGTCTGAGAAGTTTTCTTTGTTTTGGATACTTATTCATTCATTCATCAACCACTTACTGCTCACACAAAATCATCAAAATATCACCTCGATGTTGCAGGCTTACAGCTGGAGAAGTGTCTCATTTCAGTGTTGAAACAGAAGGAAAAACTGAGTATCAGTGAAGTAATGCATTTTCACCACCCCTCATCTTGTAAAAGTAGTAATAGAATAAAGACTTGAACTTGGGTGTCCTGACACAGAGTCTCATAGTTTTCGGCTCCCTTGCTAATAAATGAAAGACACTTTCTTCTTTGTTAAGAGAAACAGGCAAATATGTACACCTAGATTAAGATGAACAAGTCTCATGCTTAATTAGAAATACATTTTGCTCTAATCTAGGGATAGAGAAAGTGCATGGTGACCAGTCCTGGCTTTTTGGAAAAGATTCTGGAAGCCCACAGGAACCAGAGTGGTCCATAATAAAGAGTAATAAGCTTGCTCAGCTCTCAGACCCTGGAAGGCTAAGGGAATTTGAAATGTACTCTCTGGTCCATTGATGTGACAAAGAGGTGTTTAATCAAGATTGTGAGTGATAGCAGCAGGTAGTCAGTAAAGGGTTGTGGAAGTTAATTGAGAAGAGCTTCATAGAATAGGAAATGAAGGTAGGCCAATTAGAAAACTTATTAAGTGGGAAGTAACAAAGTTTATTAATAAGTTGGTAAAGAAAAGAAACAAAAAAAGCACTTACAGAGATAGAAATACAAAAACTGATGATTTTTAGGAAAGGGGAAAATAAATGTACCTGTAGTTTTCACTTGACATTGCTTCCAAGGGAGTGCTTAGAGGAGAGAGAGAGAGAGAGAGAGAGAGAGAGAGAGAGAGAGAGAGAGAGAGAGAGAAGAAAAGTTAGTAACTGCAATTTCTTGACTCTGCCAGTCACCTTATAGAGAAAATTTCCTTCAGGAAATATACTTGGTATTGATGTGGCATAAGCTAATGAAATACATTTCAAGGTTTTGTACCATATTGTTTTAAATACTAAACTGATTTTGATATTGGTTATCAAGACCTCTGTGGTTTGTTAGACCCTCCCTCCCTTCCTTCCTTTTGTGTTTTTGTGAGATAGAAATCATGTAGCCCAGGCTGGTCTCGAACTCACTCAAATAGATGAGGATGACCTTGAACACCTGATCCTCCTGCTTCTAGCTCCCCAGTGCTAGGATTATAGGTGTACACCATCCTGCCCACCTCTGCACTTTCCCAATGTTGCCGAGGGATTATAAATTTGTTAAGAATATGTCTGTAGAGCATTTGGAAACATGCAGTGTGAACATTAATGCCTTTGTCTCTTTTCAATGTGAAACTTTGGGTAATTTGTTTTAGAAATAACCCAAAGTGTAGAAAAATATATGCTCATTGTAGAATAACTCATAGAAGGAGAAATCCTAAAAATTTAAATTATATATGAAGAAAGAAATGGCTGTCTTGTTATGGTATATTTATAGAATGAATACCATGTAAATAATTAAATTGACATGCTTAAGAAATTTTGGATGATATGGGGCCAATTCTTATGATACATGCATTATGTAAAAGATTATCAAATATAAATTTTTGTTATATATCCTTAATGTTGAAAACAATTCCACAAAGTTAGATGGAGAAAAATAGATCAATACTTTACATTTTAAGCACTTCCCACAATTTGTACATGTGACAGATATCTAAAAATATCAACAATATTTTTATATTTAATGGTTTTTGTTTTACTTTTAGAGACATGACATCATTTAGGCCAGTCTCAACTTGAGTTTGTGATCCTCCTCTCTCAGCCTTCTGGAGGCTGGGATTGCAAACACAGCTAATGATGTTATTGTCAAGGCCGAATGTTGGAGTGTGTGATGATTAGTACTGATCGCTAACTTGACAAAGTCTAGGTTCAACCAGCAAAGAAGGCCCTGGCCTTACCAGTAAGGCATTATCTAGACTAGGTTAACCCCTAGGAATGTAAATGCATGATTGAGTTACTAGAAATATGAAGACCCACCCCAATTGTGGGTGGCATCTTTCCTTGGGAGTAGGCTCTGGATGGTATGCTAAAGGGAATGTGAGCTAAGCACCAGGCTTCCTTACCCTCCACTTTCTGACAGTGGGTACAGTGTGACCTTGCTCCTGCCACCAGCACTTCCCTGCCAAGATGGATCATAGTCTCAAACCATTAGACAACACAAACCCTCCCTGTCCTTAACTTGCTCTTGTTGGGGTATTTTATCATAGTAGCAAGAAAGCAATAATATAGATGGGGAGCTAAATGTCTCTGGAATTTCTTCCATAAACTCTTGGGTCCTGTTCTGGAATGATCTAGAAAATTACTTACACCTGTAATCACAAACTACTTCAAGTTTTTGTTAAAGGATTTTTCTGATGACTTCATTTTAGTTCAGGAGAACAACTTTATTTTCTGCTTTATTTTAGGATTTGTTTTTCTTTTCTTTTCTTTCTTTTCTTTTTTTTTAAATAGCAGATGAAATCCTGAATTTGGTCCATATACAGTGAGTAGTCAAAATGGCTTTCACTGGGCAATGGATTTCTGGGAAATGATTTTAAGTAAACAGAAATTAGGCATAGTGTTTTAAGGTTACAGCAATATTTCCTAAAGTGTGGTCCTGACTGGTAGCCTTTGTATCAGAGGCACCTCTGATACTTATTTTAAAATGCAGATATCGGGGGGGGGGGGGGGGG
>CABHPH010141437.1:8077-27806 GCA_902168325.1 Peromyscus nudipes | reverse complement strand
GAGAGGGAGGGAGAGAGAGAGAGAGAGAGAGAGAGAGAGAGAGAGAGAGAGAGAGAGAGAGAGAGAAAGAAAGAATGTTTCAGAATGGACTCCAAGAATTTGTATTTTTTAAGACATACCCAGAGAATTCTCTAATAAAGCTAAAGAGCCAGGAGTGAGGAGACGGCTCAGCAGGTAAAATGCTTCCTGTGTAAGCATGAGGGTCTAAGTTCTAACCCCAGCACCTGAGGAAAAGAAGCTGGCATGGCCACATCTAGGAGTGCTGTGTGGAGACAGGAGGGTTGTGGAGGGTCACTGGCCAGCCAGGCTACCCACGCTGGTGGGTCCAAGGTTCAGTGAGAGACTGTCAGAAAATGATCAAAGAAGACACCCAACATGGACATGCAGCTTCCACAGCCATGTGCACACAACCCCACCCACCCCCACCCCCACAAGCATGCAAACACCATGTATGCACAGAAGTCAGTAGATTAATAATAACCATTAGTTGGGGGAAGGTTTGAGGTTTAAAAATTCCTCCATGGGCTCTTGTTTGCCTAATGTTTATGGAACAGAATAAGAGCATTTTCCAGTTGCATGAATTCAAGATACAAACTACTTTCCTTTACAGGTAAATCAGGATTGGAGGAGGAGGTCTACCGACTGCATCCCAGTCCTTGTTAGAGATTTCAGCTGGGAACTCACTGAAAGAACAGTTGGTAGAGATAAGATCCACGGAAGCATGGATCGGGCGATGGCGTCCAGGACTGGGTTGAGCTGTGTGCTGCGCTTGCCCTCACAATGTCAGCTGAGCACACCACGCCTGGGCGCTACTTGGTTTTCTCAGCGCTGTGGCCAAACGTCTGCCAGAAACAGCATAGGCACAGGAGAGGAAGAGTTCCCTTCTTCATGGCTTCAGAGTCCAGTCCGCGGCGGTCATGGGGCCTGACCATGTTTGGGTAGACATCATGATGGGCCGGAGCATGTGGGAGAGGGCACTGCTGGCTTCATGCACACGTGAGGAGGCAGAGAACAGCCGTTTAAAACCATGTCCCCAGTGACCTGCTCCTTCCCATCAGGCCCAGGCTCTAAAAGTTCCCAGAAACTCCCCCGAATAGTGGCGGCACCAGTTGGAGACTAAGTATTTGGAATCAAGGCCTTTGCCATGGGAGGGGAGCGCTTCATGTTGGATTCTTGACATGACGATCAAACAAGCCTCTCCAGATAGACGATCTCACGGAGTATGACATTTAGTCATTCACGCCAGCCACTAAGCATGCTAGTCTGAATGGTGAAATGTAATTTCTGGGGTGGTGGCCTCAGGGGCCTCCAGGAGGTCATGAATGTGTAGTTTTTATGAGCAGGATTAGTCTCCTTATAAAACAGAATCTGGAGAACTGCCTTGCTCCTTCCAAGGTGTGCTATATGACAAGGAGCACCATCCATGAGGAAACAGGCCTTGTCCAGGTGTTGACTCAGCCTGCATCTCGATCCTGGACCACCCTAGACTGGTGAGCACTAGTTTTCTAGACAGCCTCTCACTTTCTGGTAATTTTTTTGGAATTTTATTTCATTTTGTGTGTATGGAATTGGGGACAGGGGCTCCTGTGGAGGTTGGAGGACAGCTTGAGGGTGTTGATTCTTTCCCCCATATGTGTCCTGAGGATGGAACTCAGGTTCAGGCATGGCAGCAGGGACCTTTCATGCTCAGCAGCAGGTATCTTTATATGCCAAGCCATCTCACGGGCCCCACACTTCACAGGCTACTGTAGCAACCTGAACAGACTAGATTAAGATGTTATATTTCCTGGTGATGTGAGCAACTTGAAACTTTAGCCTTTTTTTAAAATATAAAATGGGCTTAATACTAGAACCAGACAGATAGGAAATGCTGTGTGTAAAACATTTAGTACAAAGCTTGCTATGAAGAAAGCATTAGGTTTTTAGACCCTGCTATTCCAGAAGCCCAGAGACTTACAGCAATTCCACATCCTCTTTATGAGGGTGTGGGGAGGGAGGTGGAAGCAGCTTTACTAATCCCCTTCATTTTCATGTGTCTGGGTGTTTTTCTTGTATGTGTATGCAGTGTTGGGCACTATGTATATGCAGGACCCCAGGAGGCACTGGGACTCAAGTTACAGGCAATTGTGAGTCACCATGTGAGTGCTGAGAATTGAACCCAGTTCCTATAGACAAATAGCCAGTGCTCTTAACTACTGATCCATCTCTCTTGCCCCACAACTGAGAAATTTAAGATAAGCTCATTTCATAGGATATCCAAACCCTATGTCATTTATTAAGGTCCACCTACTTCTGGTTGGTCTCAGACTGAATGGAATAATGTGAGGTAGCATTTTCAGAGTGATATGCATGTGCAGACCTACTCAGTTCCAAAGAGAGGCTGAATTCACAAGCATATAGATATACAGGCACACAGGTACACCAACACAGACACACACACACACAGACATACATATAGATAAACATACAGAGACACACACACAGACACAGACACACACACACAAGACAAAAACACCTCCAACAGACATACACACAAACACACACAGAGAAGATAAAAACACCCCCAACAGACATACACACAGATACACACAGAGAAGATAAAAACACCCCCAACAGACATACACACAGACACATACACAGACACACACACAGACACACATAGATACAGATACACAGACACACAGACACACAGACACACACACACACACACACACACACACACACACACACACACACACGAGTCACAGTCTTAATCCTGGCAATTCCCCCTCTATCAAGTTATTTTAGGCTCTCATAAGTATCTCTGAATTTGTGACAGTTAACATTATGAAATGTATCCGCCCCCTTTTCTTGCCATATTTGTGAATGCTGTCTGTATAAAATTATTTCTTATTCTCTTCCCTCTTTAAAATTGCATGGGATTAATGGCAGGCTAATTACAAGTCCAAGAACTTCTCAGCTATATGCAAGCACCCACTCCCCAGAAACAAACATTTAGCTTGAGACAACAGCCAGGAGCAGTCCTTTATATTATCCAGTTGCAAAGCACACTTCTGGAGTAAATGACGTATCCTAACTTGGGGTACATCACCAGATTCAAGTCAGAGAGGATCCTCTGCCAGTCAATCAAGGTGCGGGTCACTGGAAGGTCCCTCCGTAGAATTTTTCTCAGGGCTTCATTGGACAGTTCCTGTAACTCTTCTAAGACAGCAGCTTGAAACTTATTCTCTTGTTCTTCCACAAGCCTTGCAAAACTGAGAGCCAACTGGGCTTGATTGACCACCTCCAAGCTTTCCTTCAGGTCCTTGGAGATTTCAATATGAAGATTGACACACCTGAAGAAGTGAGCTTGCACAAAAATCCTTCCTGTTACTTGGGTTAGAAATGGGTTTACCTGGAAGATCCACTTAGACTTCCAAAGACCGTTCCAACAATCTCCATTGTCATAGCTGTGGTCTTCTATGCAAGCTATTAAGAATTCTTTATTTTTGACTGTTTTTCTCAGCACATTGCAATTTCCACTTGGGTAGTGATCATTCACATAGAGTTTTAAGGCGCACAGAACAACAGATCTCAGGTACTCAGTCTCATTCCGAATGATTCCATGGCTTTGGATGTCTCTCAGCTGATTCTGGAGCAGGTCAAACCTGAAAGAAAGTTTGCTCTGATAGTCAAAGAACCGGAAGTCACCCATCACATTGTGGTGAGACAGGAGGACTGGGTTGCCATCGATGCAGAGTGGAACACAGTATTTCTGGCAGTGCTGATGGCCGGCACACTCACCCTGATGGTGCATGAGCTTCTCATCGCGGATGAGCAGACAGAGATCATCAAAGGCATTCACAAATTCCCCAGGAGGAGCCTGGACTAAGAGTCTGCGGATGACCTTCTCTTTCTCTTTCCTACTCAAGACGCTGAGTGACATGTCTAGTTGCAGCAGAAGCAAAGCTTCTGAAATGAATGGTGTTCACAGGGTGAGAAAGCGATCCATGCCCATTCAAGGTGTTAATCATTTAAGCCTTAGATCAGTATGTCCGCGCATGAAGATGGGCAGTCAGACAAGCTCTGTATCTCCTGGTGAAGTCACAGAGAAGCATGGAACTTGAAATGATGTCACAATGAGTGCTCAGAACCAAAGAAGAAAATGATAGTCACCCTGACGCTGTGGTGCCCGACCCACCAGCTCTATCAATTGTGAAGGTTTTAAGAACCTTCTTCCTGATGAGTCTTCTTTGCAAGTGGTGTGTCTTTTTCTGTGTCCATTACATGTTTTAGGCAGTCTAGAGAAGTTGCCTGGGGTTTGTAGTTGATACTGGACAGTGTATTGTCTCTTCAGCTGTCATAAGGCACTGATTTTCACTCAGGCTCTTAGGATAGATGCCCCACCCTTCTGGGTGAACATTGTGATGAAAGGTCTGAGGAGTTAGAAACAAAATGGGCAAAATCAAATGAGATACAATGAGGGCTGAGAGATGGCTCAGTCGGTAACGGTGCTTGCTACCAAGCTTGACAGCCAGAGTGTGATCCCCATGCCCAACATGGTGGAAGGAGAGAAAAGACTCCTACAAGTTGTCCTCTGATCTCAACACATGTGCTATGAAAGTGCACACACACACACACACACACGCACACACATACACACAAATAGAAACACAAATGGAGTTTGTTGAAAATGCCAGGGGGATTGAAAATTCTCAGAACATAAGAAGTCAAATGTTTTATGCAGGGACCACATCTTTGATGTATTCTCTCTTCTCTCTCTCTCTCTCTCTCTCTCTCTCTCTCTCTCTGTGTGTGTGTGTGTTTCATGTTTTCTGTGTGTGGTGTGTGTGTGCGCACTACTTTCAAAGAGTAAAGGCAACAGACTGTGTTCTCTGCCTCTTCCCTAGAAAAGCTGCGGCAGTGAGAACACCTGATGACTATCACAAAGAGGAAGAGTTACTTCTAAGACTAAGTGACAACACCTTGGACGGAGAGACCTCTATGGGAGGACACGTGGCACAGATCATGAAAACATGGAAACTCGATATCATGAGCATGCAGAAGCAAAATATCCATTCAGGTCTTTCTGCCCCATTCTCCCCTTGCTCTCAGTTTTTTCTCTTCGTGTGCCTCTCACTCTTTTTACAGAGTCCTAAACTCAAGTGTCTACTATTTGAATATTAACTTTCTGTTTATTTCTACAGTTCTGAGGTTTTCTGGGTTTCCATAGATTCCTGTGTTTTATTGTTGTTACTAGCTATTAGAAAATGACTTTTCCATATTGAGTCAGAGCCATTAAGTTTAAGAGTTACTCATTAGTTTTAACAATCTAAAATTGAGCAGAAATTGGAGCAAATGTAGCTTCCATGACTTTGTAGCTCACCCTATTATTTCATCTTAATCTATTTTTTCACGTTGGGGAATCCTAATTTTTGACATTTATCTGTATATAATAAGTAGACTTGATTATTTTACTTTCTCTTTTCATATCAAATATATACTCATTGTAGCTTCTTTTTCTTTTTCTTTTACTGTTTTATAGTTTTGAGAATAGGTCTCGGGTAGCTCAGGTAGCCCAGGCTGGCCTCAAATTTGTCATGTAGCCAAAGAGAATCTTGCATTTCTGATCCTTTTGCCTTTACTTGCGGGGTGTTGGGATTATAGGCATGCACCATCACTCCTGGCTTATGTGGCACTGGGGATTAAACCCAGAGCCTCAAGCATGATTAAGAGAACATTCTACCAACTCAACCATACCCCCAGCCTACATTATGATATTTGTAACCCTTTCTGAAGGTACTTGAACCAATTTTGAGGCAAGCCTGTACCAAGACATTTGACTAGTGCAGTAATTAAATCAGTCATAGTCACTATTGAACACTCAGCCTATGTTTAACAATGTCTTATGAACTTATTTAATGCTCTGTCTTCTATAAGATTGAGTGTTGATTTGCTCATCTTTCTGGATGATGGAGGTCAGGCAGGTGGGAGAATCTTGGAGCCCAGTAGCTCTCAGGATCAGACTTCTGGGCAAATAGGATGTAACAACTGTATAATGAATTTCCCATGTGCTAACTTTATTTCTCCAGTTTTTAAGAATCATTTTGCATTTTAACTGGGCTGTGTCTTTTTTTATATCTTTTATACCTGTACTATAATTGGTGACAATAGTATTTTGTTGTAAATGGTATTTATTTACTCCTGCCTGAGCACTGAAAAGATGATTCATTCAAACTGAAGACAAATGATTTTTTAAGAATTTTAAAGCCTCAGTAAGTGACTTTCTTTCAGAATTTCCTTAACTTCCTGTGCTTCATACATGGTTTTTGTCAAAGATTCAGGATGAATTTAGAGGTGGAAAAATCAGCGTTGAAAATACTTACAAATTGCTTGAAAAACTTAATATTCCATGCAACTTTTCTCATGTGAAGAATGTTTTTAAGGTGAGATGATACCCTCCCCCTGCCTGTCACAACCTATGAAGGATTTGCTACAGTGTAGGTAGATATTCGTAGATATTTGGGTGCTTCTTTAGAAAATACACGTGGGGCTGGAGCGATGGCTCACTAGTTAAACTAGTTAAATGCACTTCCTGCTCTTGTAGAGGACCTGTGTCCAGCTCCAGCATGCACACATTGCCTCACACCTGCCTGGAACTACGGTTCTAATGCCTTATTCTGACATAGTTGGGCTCCTTTAAGTATGTGGCACAAATATGTATATTCAGATACATACACATGCACCTAAATAAGTATTTAAAAATACATGTGAAAAAACAGTGTCTTAAGAACAGAATAAAGTAATGGCTACTAAATTTTGAAATAATACCAGGACATTGGCTTGAAAGAGTTTCCTGAGTGAACAAAAACAGTCACACCAGATCTAGGACGAAGATCAACATTAGGACCGGTTGAGCCAGGATTAAATATGAAAAGTGAATGGTAGTGGTTTTGCTTGTTTTGTTTTTTCATTTTGTTTTTGATGACATGGGAGAAAAGAAACTTGAAGGAACAGAGCTGGTTGTGGGAGCGCCTTTAATCGTGTTTGGGAGCCCGAGGAAGATCGAGTTCAGCTGTGTAGTGAGTTTCCTGCTGGTCTAGGCTATATGGGATCTGCTTTAAAAAAGAAAATGATTAACAGACAATAATCATAGTAATTAATTAAATTATTGGCAAACTCTTAGCAAGGCAGGAATAAGGCTCAAAGGATGAATTTATAAATGAAAGAGAAGACATTACAACTGACCCCACAGAAACAAAGAACATCATGAGGGAATATGAACCACCACATCACAGCAGATTGGCTGGATTATAGAAAATGGAGAAATACCTAAATTTACAGAGCCTACAAAAGCTGAATCAGAAAGAATTAGAAAACTTGAATAGACCAACAATAAAGACAAAAAACAAACAAACAAAAAACCCACAGTCATTAATAAAGTGAAATACTCAACAAAGAAAAGCCCAAAGAAAATGACTTTGTAGGTGAAGATCTAAAAGGAATCAAGACTCTTCCTTTTTAAACACTTGTATAATAACAGAAGAGGAAATGATTATAGTGCTATTTTATAAATACAGCAAAATCCTGGTGTGGAAGCTAAATATGCACCTCAGACAGTTAACTACAAGCCATTATGTCTGATTAACATAGGTACAAAATTCCTCAACAAAATATTAGCAAGTCAAATTTAACAACCTTCAAGAAGGATTCTATGGGATGACCAAATCCTATACTTACCCGCAAGTATAAGGGATCCTCTGCTTACCCGCAAGGATGGTTCAATATACAGAAACCATTTTTATCCACCACATCAACAAAATGAAGGGTAAAATAAAATTACATAATCATATTAAAAAATCAAAACATTTTTTCAATTAAAATATAACTGTTAGAGCTGGAGAGATAATGTAGTAGGCAAAGTACTTGATTTGAGGACCTGATTTTGAATCCTTAACATTCTTGCAAAAAGTCAGATATTTTAAATGTGCCAACTTTTTAAAAGTTTACATTTGTGTGTGTGTGTGTGTGTGTGTGTGTGTGTGTGCATGTGCACAGATGTGTGTACACGTGTCACAGTGTGCATGTGGAGATCAGAAAACAGCCTCGAGGGTCAGTTTTGTTCTTTTACCATATGGGTCCTGGGGATTGAACTCAGGTTGTGAGACTTGTGGCAAGCTCCTTCACCTGCTCAGCCATCTCGATGGCTCAATGTATGTAAAACTTTTATATGTCATTTATGGCCCAGCAATGTAAAGAATTTTAAAGAATGAATAGCCTGAAGAAATATTCTTATTTCACTTATACCAAGGGAGAAACAAAGAACTAGCAAGAAGGATTCTGGCTTGATTCTATCACTAAGCATCAGAGGGAATGATCCTGAATAAAACAGGAAGACCAAGTTTCATTTGAGCTTTGTCCTGGAAAGGTGACAATTCTCTTTTTGAGAATTAGACAAAAAAGAAAAAAAAAAGCTAGAGGACAATCTAGATAGTTAGGGATATTGAGCCTCCAAATAATATATATTGGAGGTGAGGAATCAGCTCATGTCTAAATTCAGATCTGAATAATACAAAAAGTGTCCCCCCCACAAGACTTATACACATATGGTTTTCTATCTACTAGTATCTCCTAAGAAGGAGAAAGTCATGTTCTTCCTGATTTAACAGACTTCACATGCAATAAATATAGAGGCAGCAGTGTATTAAAACATATCAAATGTGAGCTGATGTAAATGTTACCCATACATCATTATATTGCTTTGGAATTTCTTTCATACACAGATGATCTGAACCAGGATTGGGTAAAGCAAACGCCACATCCAAAGCACTTTATAGAATGTTCAACAGTTATCAAAGTATGGAAATGAGTCACTGATAGAAATTATATTGTTCAGACATGGGCATGTCTACATGTTTATTTTGTTAGTAGAAATATTTTTGGCCTGACTATGACAATAATGTTCACAAAAATTAGGGAAGAGGGACCAGTGGAGATGTCTCATTGGATGAAGGCACTTGCTGTCATGTAAAGTCTGATGACTTGAGTTCTCTTCCTGAAACCCTCATGGTGGGAGGAGAGAACTTAACTCCAGCTTGTCCTCTGACCTTAACATGTGCTGTGATACATACCCACCTATGTAAATATATGAATGTAATTTTTTAAAAAAATTAGAGCCAGAATATGCTTAGAATACATTTAAAAAAAAACCCTTAAAATATGATCCCATGACCTTGAGAACGTTAGAAACAATAGTGCTGACCGTGGTAAACTTACCTATGAGCCTTGCGCTACTTTGTTGTGTTATGCTAAACTGACATTCAAAGGTTGATTGAGTAAAAAGGTAAGGAATGTGTATTGGATGAGTGAATTTTATGTATGTCTTCAGATTAATCATCTTGAACATTCAAGTCTTTCAGGCATATGCATGTGTGTATTATGTGCATGTTTGCATGTGTGGGCATGCACATAGTAGCCAGAGGTTGACATCAGGTATCTTCTTGATTATTCACCCACTTATTTACCAAGGCAGTGTCCCTCACTGAACCTGAGCTTGCAAATTCTACGAGGTTAACTAATCAGCTTGCCTGGAGGAACCCAGTCTCTGCTTCCTGAGAGTTGGGATAATAGGTGGGCTGTCACCCCCTCCCAGGTTTCCGGGTGGGTGTTGGCCCTTTGAATCCCAGTCCTCATACTTGCATGGCAAGGGCTTTGTCTATTGAGTTCTCTGTCCAGTCCAGAGCATCTAACTCTCATCATAATCTAATTGCTAAATTTTTCTATCTGTATGGGTGCACTTTCTGTTGAATTAAATCTAATGAAATAAAGCTGACTTGGGTAACTAAAATACGGCAATATCTCCAAGTATAGAGATTTTAGGCTTAGCTACTGTTTTTGCAAACCAAAACTTTCCTAAACAAATTCTTAGTCTGTGAAATGGGGATATTAATTCCACAGGATTGTTCTAAGTCATAAATAAGATATTATTTATGAATATACCTTATATGTGCACAAAGTATGGTCTTAGTAAGCAGTGAATGAAGTTTCAATAGGAATTATTCAAAATATATTGATTTCCGAAGGAGCTGACATAGATTACAGCATAAATTTATTTTCTTACAAGGTGACTTTTTATTATAAATTTGGGTAAAAAACATATAAGTTTATGATCTTGGAGACATATTCCGAAGTTCTTTCTAAAGATGAATTATTGAGTCGTGGCTTGAGCAACAATCCATTGAACTTCTTTTTTATTATACTTTTATAAAAAGATTTATTGCTTTGTCTTGTAATGGTCTTTAATTTATTGCATTATAATATTTTATAAGCAGTATTACATGTGACCTCAATACATGTACCCAGTCTTCGATCATAACTTTGTTTGCCAGTCAAGTATGAAATTGTATCCTTTTGAATATCAAGAATTTGTTTCTACAGGACTTAGGTCTTCATAGACCCAGGCAATTAGCAACCACTGTTAAACACATCACTCTCTTAGAAAGTTTGCACTGTGGGGAAGGAGGGAGGCACTTTCTCTCAGGAGAAAGGAATACTGAACTTCCTCTGAGTAGACGGTGATGAACGTCCCAGAAAACCTGGACTGTGAGAAAGAAGGGGAAGCAGTGTGTAGAGAATGCACATCAGGAGTATTTAGTGAATACAAAATAATCAGATGTGACTGGAGAAGGATGCCTAGAGGGGGCTAGGGAGAAAAGCAGCTTAGGATCAGAAGGCAGAAAGTTTTTCTTTCTTGTCTTTGTTTTTCTCTTCCTCTTCTTCTCTTCCCTTTATTTCTCCCCTTTCTTTCCTTCCCTGAAATCCCCCTCCTCCTTTTCTTCCCTTTAGGTCCCTCATCTGCCCCACCCTCCCTTCCTCTCCTCTCCCCACTCCTCTTTCTTCCTATTTCCTTTTTTTTTTTTTTTTTTTTTTTTTTTTTTTGAGACAAGGCTCTCTGTGTAACAGCTCTGGCTGTCCTGGAATTCACTTTGTAGACCAGGTTGGTCTCGAACTCAGAGATTCATCTGTCTCTGCCTCTGCTGCTGGGACTAAAGGTGTGCGCCACCACTGCTCGGCTTCCTCTTTCTTTTTAAACTTTCCTTTCCTTCTCTCCTTCTTCTCTTCTAATTTTCAACAGAGTTTCATGTGGCCCACACAAGCCTCAGATATTTTGTGCAGCTGAGGATGAACTTGAACTCTTGATCTGCCTGCCTCTTCATCCCAAGTGCTAAGATTATAGGCATGAGTCAACATACCTGGCTTAATAGTGGAGCTCTTAGAGGGGAGACCTCAGAATTTAAATTTCCTTTTTGTGGACAATGGATTGTCATAAAGTTATGACTAGGAAAGCATCAAATATTTTTGGTAAATAATATGGTAGCAGTATAGAATTGACTGGAAATTAGAAGCTGGGTGGAGGTAGCCCATTCCCCTCTGCCTCTACTCACAAACCATAGCCACTTTCATTCTGCCTAGCTGACCTGATTCTGCCTTCTACCTTGCTCTTCCTTTGCACATCTTCCTCCTCTCTTACATTCTCTAGTAAGCAACAGAAGAATCCTTTATATTCCTGCACTTGTTGCACGATCCACTGAAACAATGTTTGCACATACTTCTGTCTGAGGACTTTATGTGTGAGATGCTTAGTCCACCAGTTAGCTGCTCAGGGGTTCATTTTTCCTCTTTGTAATGAGTCTCTTGTTAGATGGATGGCTGGTGGGATGGCTCACTGGGTAAGGGAGCTTGCCACCAAGACTGATAATCCAATCTCAGAACCCACAAGGTGGAGGGAAAAAAAAAACAAAACACTTTTTTTTTTTTGGTTTTGGTTTTTCAAAACAGGGCTTCTCTGTGTAGCTTTGGCACCTTTCCTGGAACTCACTCTGTAGCCCAGGCTACCCTGGAACTCATAGAGATCCACCTGCCTCTGCCTCCCGAGTGCTGGGATTAAAGGCGCGTGCTACCACCGCCCGGCCAAGAACCCACTTTTGAGGGTTGTCTTTTTACTTCCACATGTGTGGAATGACATGTATGTGCCCAGACACACACACAAATAAATGTACTAAAGTATTCTTAATTCATAGAAGTGCTTGGTAAATCTAAAACCTTTACATGAATGATAATTCTGAACACCTTCGGTGAAGTACTCTTTAAAATAACAAGAATATAAGAAACAAACTCATTGACTAATGTAGCAGAAGTCTTAAAAGTTCTTATTAATAAAATCAAACCCGGGCCAGGTATTGGGGTGAACACTGGAAGGTCAGAGAGACAGAACAAGCCACAGTTATCTCACCTCGCTGAATCCTCAGCTGGTCTTGTTTCCTCAGACTGGATGCCCCGAGCCCTCATCCAGAATGGGTCTCAGCTGAACTGCTGCTAGAAGCCTGAAAGCTTAACCAGCCACATGCTTCTCCAGGCCAAAGGCTTCTCCAGGCCAAAAGCCTCTAGTTTCTGGTCCTCACGCCTTATATACTTTTCTGCTTTCTACCACCACTCCCTGGAATTAAAGGTGTGGCTTTCTGGGATTAAAGGTGTGTATCACCGTGCCTGGCCGTTTCCAATGTGGCCTTGAACTCACAGAGATCCAGAGGGATTTCTGTCTCTGGAATGCTAGGATTAAAGGCGTATGCTACCACTGCCTAACCTCTATGTTTAATATTGTGGCTGTCCTGTTCTCTGACCCCAGATAAGTTTATTAGCATACACAATATTTTGGGGAACACAATACCCCCACAGACTAATCTAGGAGATGGATACCTAATGCAACCCAGGGAACAGATATGAAACAGCAATGATTTCTACAGTTATGTACAGATTAGCAGACACTAGCAGGGTTAAGACGACAGTGGAGGGCATCACACACTAAGAGAACAGTTTCTGCCTCGCAGGGGCTAGCGTAGCACCTATGCTGCGTGAACAGTGACTAATTCAGGACATCTGCTGTGTGAGGCACAAGGGTGACAGAGCAGAGACTGCCACTGTGTCTTCAGGGGCTTATGACAACACATACATAGTACATATAGGGAAATAGAGATCATTTAAGAGACAGCGGAAATCATCAGCTTTGCGTGGTAGGGAATTTATTGGTGCAAGTGTGTTATTAGTTTGTGCAATGGAATGTGTTCTTTGTACTCATGTCTGTAGATTAGTCTTGTACTTTGATGGGACTGGCTACAGTTTACGTACAGGGGACATAGTAATGCAGTGATACTCAAAGTTTTAGCTGTTCTATGTCTCAGCATCAGGCTTAAATCTTCTTACCCATTGTCTTTCTTCCTCCTGTTTCCCCTGATATTACTTCTAAACTGTTTCTACTGTTCTTTCCTTTTTATTAGCTGCCCCACCACCCGCATTCAATGGTACAGTCCTAATTATCTTTTGTAGCTTTTACTTTTGGTATTTTGATTAATTTGTGACCCACAATTATCTTTTGGTATTGATTAGTTGAAACAATTATGTGGATTTGTGAGGTTTGGTTTGGTCTTTGTTCCAAATTCTTATTGTACCAAAAGGCAGCTTTCATTTATTAGGAAAGCACACACCTAAAATCAAGACAGCAGAGAACATTCAAGATGATCACCTTTGTATCTTGGTTGAATGTAAGAACACTTCATGGGTAACATACATTTTCTTTCATATCGCTGTTCAGGAGGTCTAGGAGTTCTGATTTATAAAATCAAGTGTAACAAGAACTTTTCTAAGTTACAGACCAGCTTTGAATTTTACTGCTTTTCAATGAAGATTTTTAATGAAGAATTCAGTGGGATGGGACTACAACAAAATTATTTTAATTCTATGATATTCACTGTTTAAGGGCCTCAAATTCCAGAATCTAAAATGGATAACTGGAGCCAGGGTAGTTTATTCTGAGCTTATTTAATTTTAAGGTGCTGTTATTGTTTCCAGGACTCTTAAGAGCTGGAATCCGATTGATCAGTATAGACAGTGGCCCCTCCAAAGCTTGTCCCCTCTTTTCCCCTTGGCATAGTAGCTGGACCCTTCTCCACGCTGCTTCTTTATGTGGGGCAGCGCTCCTTTCTGAACTGTTGGAGTCCCAGCTCAGATTGCTTCTTAAACCCTTTCCTGGCAAATTCTCTGATCATCACCCCTGAACTCTTTCCAGTGAAATGAAAAGGTAATTTCCAGTGTGCTTGTCTCCTGTTGTACCCCAGGGGTTCTACAATGTTGTATACTTCACAGGAAAAACTTTAAAGGATGAGACACAGCTCGGCTGGAGGGACCAGACATTGATAATACATGACAAGTCACCCCTATTCAGTTCTACTAGTTGGTGTGCATTTCCCAGGCTCACAGCAGTCTGATGGCGTAGGTCAGACTATCTGTTCCTATGTTTCAGATAAAAATAAGAAACTCAGTTTAATTTGGGTTTCCAAACTACCACCACACTTTGGGGGTTGAAAGACAATATCATCTCTGTAAACATTTTACCTCAACCTGATGGCCTCCAACCTGGGGGTTCTTTGTATTCAAGATGTTTACGGAACAATGAGAGAGTCAATATACTTTCTCAGAAAGCCCTTTTTGAAGTCATAACTCCTCCGGTGACTTTTCTGTTCCCTGGTGGGGTTTTGTTTGTTTGCAGTACGCTAATTGTTACTGTGATTACAATGTTTGCAAAGCCCAGTCTTTCTGAATTCTTCCACTGCTCCAGTGATAGCTGCTTTTATTGTGTTCACCATTTCCTCCTTGAATTGCATTTTCTGCAGTTTTCCATGTCTTCCAATCATTAATAAACAATTGGCCATACCACTTCCACTTCTTAATTTATTTTAAAAAGTTTGAATTACTATTTTGGGCAGAGTCTCACGTAGCCCAGTCTGGCCTTGAACTTGCTATGTAGCAAAGGGTGGCCTTGAACTCCCGATCCTCCCGCTCTCACAAGCATGTGTTGTGAGTATGGACATGCAACACTGCCTCAAATTTGTATAGTACTGGGAACCAAATTCATAGTGTCACACATGGTGTGCTAACACCCCCAAGCTGAGCCCAATTCCCAGCCCCTTTTTCGATTTTCCTACTTTGGCCGGGCATTTTTCCTGATTCAGAACCTCACAGCGCTTTTGTTACTTTTAAAACCCAAGCCTGGCCTATGTCCTTATCTTTTATCTCATAGAGTTTAAATATAAATTTTCCATAACAGCCAGATGACTCCACTCTGACTTGGTAGAACCCATCTTGTTTGACCATGTACCAAACCCTGTAATAATTGCTGAGACTTCTCTTCAAGGTGCTTCTTACGGATCACAGCCTCTACAGTCTGCCATGATCTTGACTGTATCTGGCATGTATGGTCCAGGCTATGAACCGGCAGCACACGATCATAGCCTGGTCTGGCTTTAGAAAGGAGTTGAAGTGGAATGGAGTACAAAAAGGCAATGCATAATTGAAAAAATCTTGAATCTTTATCTTCCCCTGTACTCATTTCTACCTTCTCTCTGACTGGTCTAGCTACTAACCATTTTTGATTTTGACATCACTCCACACAGGTTAATGCTTAATATTTTCAATAAGGATCCCACATAAGTTTTAACTTTTATGGATTATCATACAGTATATGAATATGGTGACATTTACTTTGTATTTTTGATTTTTCCACTGTGAGCCCACCAGTCATTTTTTTTAGTAGGAAAATGACACACACAGACAAGGGAAAATCACCATAGAAGAGTTTAGAGCCATTTATCGGTGTATTGCCCACAGAGAAGAAATTATCGAGATTTTCAACACGTATTCTGAAAACCGGAAAATTCTTTCTGAAAAAAGTCTGACTGAATTTTTAACCCGAGAGCAGTATGAACTGGAGTTAAATTACTCCATTTCAACGGACATCATCCAAAAGTATGAGCCCATTGACGAAGGTAAGATTACAGTTAAAACCTATCAGTATATTCATATGTAAAGTGCTTTTGTAAATTAAGATCATCAAATTAAAATTTTGGGGATGGATGAGCTTCTAGGAAGTATAAATTTTGCTTTTGTGTTTATATATCCAATGTATTTTTTAAGCTATAATGTGCAACAATGACATTCATCCCTACTCTGTTGGCTAGATCCCTTCTTTGAACTGAACTTTGGAAGTGTTCAGATCCTTTACTGTAGAAGCAAGATGACAGTTTTTTTTACCTGTGCCTGTAAAGAAAAGTATCTTGAAGGACCATTGAGATGGCCCAGCTGGTAATGACACTTGCTACCAAGCCTGATGACCTGTGGTTGATCCCCAGAACCCACATAGTGGAAGGAGAGAATTAACTTCTGCAAGGTGGTCTTGAACTTCCACATTTGTACCATGACATGAGTGCGCGCGCGCACACACACACACACATGCAAACACATGTGTATGTACATACACATGCACAGACACACATATACTCTAAAGTAATATATACATACAAACACGCATGCATATATTTTAAAAATGTCTTAATCTCATGGATATAATGAAGACAAAATCAAAATAAAACAAAATTATAGACAGTCTGCCATTTTATGCATTGTGCTATTTAAATATGTTTAAGTAAGAAATGATGGGCATGTGAAATGCGTATGTGAGAATTAAATAAAAATAGATGTACAAATTCATGGTCTCCCTTTTTATCAACTGTCTTGTGTACAGAGATGCTGGCTTTCCACCACTGTACCCCACCCCCGAGATGATAAGCTTGTAACAAGAAGAGACTGACGTTGACCCATGTTTTTAGAGGTCTCCACCCATGACTGTCCCTGTTGCTCCACACCTGTGGCAAGTCAATGTGTCACAAAGAGAATGTGTGTCAGGGAGTGTGTGGCAGTGTACTTATGACATGGCATGAGTTCACATATGCAGCTGCCTTGTGACGTCATCTACCACCCCTGGCTCTGACAGTCTTTCCTTCACTTCTTTTTCAATGATCCCTGAGCCTTACGGGCACTGGTGTGGCAGAGAGGTGCCATTTAGCACTGTGCAATTCCACAATGTCTCATTCTTTGCATGTTGACCAGTTGAGGGTCTCTGTGTTGACTGGATCTGACTTCAAGGAGAATCTTCCCTGATGAGGGTGATTAGAACTTGAGGCATGAGGGAGAGGCGAGTTTCACAGAGGCAGAGGTAAATCACAGAGGACCTTCTGGGCCAGAGTTAGGGCTGGAGCTTCAGGACAGCATTAAGCATATCGGGAGGACTGTGCCCACTTTGTTTCCTGACATGATGAAGTACAGTGCTAGTCATAGCTTGGCCTGAACACCGTTGACCTTTGTTGGCTTTGCAAAAACATAAAGAACTTGCACCAGTACGTGACGCAGCTAACAGTCAAGTCACCAATACTAGCTGGTAAGCTTAGCTGACCTTTTCTTCTTTTAATAACAGGCTCTCCCTAAGGATGTTGTGAGTTGATGGATGGTCTGGCTAATGCTCTTTATGTAGCTGTTGTTTAGGAACAGTCGTTTGCAGATGAGTTCTTTCAGAAGCATTGACTTAGTAAACATAAAAAAAGTCACACTGGCACTCTTATCTCTGGGTAGCAAATTAAATATACAAAAGGATAGTGATTGGCACTGTGGAGTTGTGTTTTCATTTTAATTTGGGCACTGCATTGTTCTTCCTTCCATCTTTTGAAGTTCTACCTTTCATAGACACTGTAATATGAAGTCAAGTCTACATTATCAATATAATTATTGATCACTTTTTAGTCTTAAAAGTCAGTGTAATTCAAGATCTTATAGTCCTCAATGCTGCTGAACTCCCTGATCTTGTCTCATGTCTGCATGCCATATGTACCATAACCCTTGAGATTAATTTTCATCACAATCTGGTTAATTTTAGAAATTATTTGTAAAATATCTTGTGTGTGTGTGTGTGTGTGTGTGTGTGTGTGTGTGTGAGAGAGAGAGAGAGAGAGAGAGAGAGAGAGAGAGAGAGAGAGAGGAGAGAGGAGAGAGAGCATGTATGTGGTGGAAGACAGCTTTCAGTAGTTGG
Source organism: Peromyscus nudipes (assembly GCA_902168325.1). Taxonomy (NCBI): domain Eukaryota; kingdom Metazoa; phylum Chordata; class Mammalia; order Rodentia; family Cricetidae; genus Peromyscus; species Peromyscus nudipes. The sequence goes on along the minus strand of CABHPH010141437.1, from coordinate 9,856 downwards.
TTTTCTTTTTACTGTGGTTCCAGGTATGGAACGCAAGCTTGCTCATCAAGTACCTTTTGCCTACTAAGCCATCTTCTGAGATCTCCATATCATGGTTTTAAGTGACACAAAGTTATTCTGTTTTCTACTCTTTATTGCATGTGTATGTGTTCATGTGTGCAGATGTGTGTGCAGAGGTTGATGTTGGGTGTCATCCCCAGTTGCTCTCCACTGTATTTTTTGAGGCAGGGTCTCTCACATAACCTGGAGCTCAGTAGTTTGGCTGGGCATGTAACCATCATGGCTGGGCATGTAACCATCATGGCCCAGGGATCCTTCAGTCTTTGCCTCCATAGTGCTGGGACTAAAGACGTCTTTTATTTCTAACATGAGTGTTGGAGTTTGAACTCAGGTCTTCGTGTTTGAACAGCACTTTACCAACTGAGCCATTTCCCTAGTCTTTCATTTTCTATTCTATTATTAAATACATTTACTTAACTATTCAGTAGCTCAAAAAGACTACAAGCCAAATCTAATGAATAAATTAATGCAAACTATAGTTGTTAAGTTGCATGATGCTTTTGTTCTGAAACATCCACATATTCTTGAGTTTATATGGCTTTGAAACAGTTTGTGTGTCTATAAAATTTTATGTGTTTTCTTCTAGATTTTTATGTTTTGGCTAAAATAGGAACAGCAGAATTTTTTTTTGTTTGCTTTTCTTTTAGTGACAGTGTTTTGAAAGCTGTCTTTACACTTTTATTCTATCATAAACATTGGCTGGCTTATATCACTATATTCTTATGATACACCATTTTTAATGGCTACTTAGCACTGTCCCAAACCTTGAGCTTTCATTTTTTTCCTTCCTCCTATTATTCTGCTTTCATAAATAATGCTAATGCTAGTATGTATGCACACCACTTTTTATCTAGATTTTGTCTTCTTCAGGACTAATTTCTAGAAATTAACTTGGTTTCTAAGACCTAGACTCTAGTTTAAAGTAAAAGGAGCAGACACTAGTCAAAATGAAAGGCCCAGGCTCTAAAGCGAAAGGCCCAACTCTAAAGTGAAAGACCCAACTCTAAAGTGAAAAACCCAACTCAAAAGTGAAAGGCCCAACTCTAAAGTGAAAGACCCAACTCTAAAGTGAAAGACCCAACTCTAAAGTGAAAGACCCAACTCTAAAGTGAAAGACCCAGGCTCTGAAGTGAAAGGCCCAGGCTCTAAAGTGAAAGGCAACTCTGGTCTAAAGTGAATATGCATTTCCACTTTCCTTTTCTGAGTCGAACAGAAATCAACAGCAACAATAGCAATGGACATTTGTAGAGCTAAAAACTCTACATGGGGTAGCTCTTCTGGTAACTATTTTTCATGTACTGGGAGAGATTAACTTGCATCCTCCAGGTTACATGACAAATACATTCAAAACCCGGCTTTCTGGATCCAGAGCACAGGTTTATAATTCAGTGCACGTTATGGTGAGTAAAAAGTTGAAACTTAATTAGCTGTAGGTGATCATAGTCTGGGCCTGCACAGAGCAGAAATGTATATTCACAGCCCAGTACATGTACTCACTGTTTACAGCAGAACTTTTTGTGACAGCTTCTCATGGGAAATCACATGCTCATGAAGGATGGAACACATGAGTAAAGCATAGAACACTTGCCTGATGGAATTCTATAGGAAGCATGGAAATGAGTCATGTGTGACTGTAGGTAACCACAGGAATAAACCTCACAAAGAAAGTAAAACACACACACACACACACACACACACACACACACACACACACACACA
>CABHPH010141436.1:7821-41995 GCA_902168325.1 Peromyscus nudipes | reverse complement strand
TGGGATTCCAGAGTTTACTAAAGAGAAGCTGAGATAATCCAGCCTCGTGGATTGAACAACTACTGGATTCTTGGACTTTCTGTTGGTGGACAACCATTGTTAAATTAACTGGACCACAGAGGCTAAGCCATTCTAATTAATCTCCTTTATATATCTCTCAATAAAATAATCATTCTATCAGTTCTATCATTCCTTGAGAGAACCTTTTTTTTTTTTTTTTAACTTTTTGGGGAGCCCACCACCCAGCTCCCAAATGAATCACACATACACAGTCTTATTATTACTTACGAATGCCTGGCCTTATCTTGGCATCTCCTTAACTTTCAATTAGCCTCATATAGCTTTTGCCTTGGGGCTTTTCCCATTCTTCTACTTCTGTAAATCTTACTCCTTACTTCAGGGCTTGCTGTGTAGCTGGGTGGCTGGCCCCCTGGAGTTCTCCTCCTTCTCTGGCTACTTTTTCCTCCCAGATTTCTCCTTCTATATAGTCTCTCTGCCTGCCAACCCTACCTGTTTCTCCTGCCTCACTATTGGCGTGAGTTCAGTTTATTAGACCATAAGTTGTTTTAGATAGGCACAATAACACAGAGTTAAACAAATGCAACATAAACAAAAGTAACACAGCTTAAAATAGTAATCTACAACAAGAACCCTACACTAGGAAAATGTAATAGCACTAAAAACTAAAATTGACTGCTGCCAATAAAAGCCTTTTTATTTGTGTTTTATTATGTTACCTTAATATGCTAGACATTTGCCTTCATCTCCCAAAGTGAGATATCAAATAGAACTTTAAGAAATCTTTAATTGCGTATATGTTAAAAATGAATGATAATTGATTTTCTTCAAGTTCTTAAAAGCCCCTTTCAACTGTGGAGCTATGGCAGGAGACTGTTTGGTGCAGTCTAGTTTTATGTCACTTCCCTTTGTTAGGCATTCTCCTGGTGGCCTGGGGCATGAGCTCCTGGTCTCATTTGTTAGCGTCACAAGGCAGCAGCAGACCAGGCAGCAGGAAAGCCTCCGGTTGTTTGTCTGGCAGGGGACTGCACTTAATAAATTCTTGCCACTTCTGGCTACTTTTTTTCTCCCAGATTTCTCCTTCTAGTGATAATACAAATGAGCTGATTAACTTTGGGTGTACACATAGATACAGAGGATGTAAGTGGAGAGTGCCAGAATGTTACCAGAAAGCTATTTATCTACGTAATATGAAGGTAGGGAAATTTTCTTATACCTTGATCCTGAAGATAAAGGGGTAGGAATAAGGAAGTATAGTTAGCCCGTAGAACCCAGACCGTGTATCCACACTTTGAACCAAGGATCAGAAATATTTGGGGGTTAAAAAAACACCTCAAAACCCCAACTAAATCTGTACTGAACATGATGCAGATTTCCCTGTCGTCATTTTCCGGTCATTACAACATGTTTACATGGTATTGAGCATTGTAATACAGGTGGAAAGACTGCTGAAAGTCCGAGGGCAGCCTGGACTAGGGAGTAAGACCTTGCCTCAAAAACAAAGTATGTGGAGAACATGATTAGGTTTTATGCAAATATTAGAGCCTTTAATGTAAGATACTTGAGCAACTTTGGAGTTTGGTATCCGTGTACAGAGCTGGGATGAAAGACTGTAATGTTCTTAGAGTATGCTGGGTAGGAGAAAGGAAAGTCAAGGTAAGAAAGGGCTCTGATAACTTGTAAGGAGTGAAGGGTGGCTCTGCAGCTGCCTGTCCAGCATGTGGATGGAGGGCCTATATAGATAGTGGGGATTTCTGCTCTTTCTCCCTTCCTCCTCTTCTGGGTGAAATAGGACACTGTCAATTTAATATCTTTAGAAGAGATTTACTTGCTTTCCGGGTGTGTGTGTGTGTGTGTGTGTGTGTGTGTGTGTGTGTGTGTTGCTTTCTTATATGATTTGAGAAACATGTCTTTTGCCCACTCTTAAAATTATTTTAGTAGGGGTTGGGGATTTAGCTCAGTGGTAGAGCGCTTGCCTAGCAAGCACAAGGCCCTGGGTTCAGTCCTCAGCTCCAGAGGGGAGGGGGATTATTTTAGTATATTTTTAGCCAGGTGGTGGTGGCAGCACACATCTTTAATCTCAGCACTCAGGAGACAGAGGCAGGCATATCTCTGTGAGTTCAAGGCCAGCCTGGTCTACAGAGTGAGTTCCAGGACAGCTAAAGGTACACAGAGAAACCCTGTCTTGAAACAAAACAAAACAAAATTTATTTTAGTATGTTTTTATTAATTCTTTGAGAATTTCATTCAGTGTATTTTATTATATTCACTACTACTCCTAATTCCTCCAAGATCCACACACATCCCGTTTAGAAATAACCCAATTTCTTTGGGGTAATCCCCTGCAGTATAGCTGACCAACAGGGCCACAGCCTTAAAGAAGATTTACCCTCCCTCCCCTAGAAGCCATTGACTGCCAAGTTCTTCAGTTAGGGATTGATGCTCATGAGCTGCTCCCTCCTCTGTGCTAGAACGCTGACTGGCTGAGCTTGTACAGGTCTTGTGCAGGCAGCACAGCCACTGAGAGCTCATGAACACAGTGGTTCTTTCATGCCCAGAAGACACTGTATGGCTTTGGTCCTCTCCAGCCTTGGGCCCTTAAAATCTTTCTGGGCCTCTTTCACAATGGTTCTTGAACCCTGCTCACTTGTAAATGCCCAAAGATCATTCTTGGAAGGAATTTTTCTTATTTTTACCTGTATAACCTATTAGGGTGTGAATATTTCTGTGGTGGGGAATTCATGCTTTTATTTGTATACTGGAACACATTTAGACCAAAACTGTAGAGGATAATTGCGGTGGAGATCTTTCTTGCACAGAACAATGAAAAACAACAGAACCTTAAGCTTGAGCTCTTTGTAGTTAGAATATATTGGCCTAGTCTCTTTCTCTACTATTCTTCAGCCAACAATGGAGTCATATTTATCAGTTAAATAGAAAAATATCCACTTGGGACAGTGTGTATATACATTTGTATATGTGGGCATACAGATAATTAGAGGACTATCTTGGGGTTAAATTCTCGGTAGATAATAGGACAAAGTAAGACAAGTGTGTTTGCCAGTCAAGGCTTGCTTTACAGTCTTCCTTGGTAGGAGTTTTGATGAAGGACTTCATTTTATTTTACTTAAACAATTTTAAAATTACTTTTATTTTATGTGTATGAGTGTTTTGCCTGTATGTATGTATGTATATATGTATGTATATTATGTGAGTTTCTGGTGTTCAGGGAACCCAGAAGATGGTATCAGATTCCCTAGGACTAGGATTACAGTTGGTTATGAGCTACGATAGGGTGCTGGCTATTAAACCCAGATCCTTTGGAAGAACAGCCAGTGCTTTTAACTGAGGAGCCCTTTTTCCAGACCCTGTGTGATTCTCAATTAGTCTTAACAATAAAAACCCAGAGTCAGATATTGAGGGTGAAAGCTGAAAGATCAGAGAAGCAGAGCAGCCAGCCACCAGAGACTTCTTACCTCTATGAAATCTCAGACTGAATATGGGAATCCTGTCTCTACAGGGGCCCTCAGACCCGACTGGGGGCAAGATCCTGTCTCCACCCGCCTTATATTTCTGTCTCCACTTCCTTAATGCTGGGATTAAATGCTTGAGCCTCCCAAGTGCTGGGATTAAAGGTGTGAGCCACCACTGCCCGGCACTGTTTCTCTTTTAGACTGGTTTAATCTTGTGTAGCCCAGGGTGGCCTTGAACTCCTGATCTTCCTGCTTCCTCCTCCCAAGTGCTGGGATTAAAGGTGTGTGCCACCACTGCCTGTCCTCTATGGTTAACTAGTGGCTAACTCTGCCCTCTGATCTCCAGGCAAGCTTCATTTGTCAGAACACAAACAAAATATCATACAACACCCACGACTTTCATTTTCTTGTTTGTCTGTTTTTGAGACAGGGTCTTCCTATGTTTTTTCCCTGGATGGCCTGGAATTTGCTATCTAGACCAGGGGCCTCTAACTCACAGCTACACCTGTCTCTGCTAGCATTAGAGGCGTGTGCCATCATGTCTGGCCTTCTATCAACTTGTAATTGTAGTCTTTTCTGTTTGAAAATGCTGACAACGCATTATTATTATTATTATTATTATTATATAATTAATTTGTAACTTTTTCCAGAATTGTTTTAGACATTTATTTTTCAATTAGTTTTAGTGGGTTAAAGGTGTGTATTTATTAGGATATATTAGAGTTTTGGCCTCTCCTGGTTTATGTTTTTGGGATTGTTTTTTCAGCAGTATCTTGTTACATTGCCCATTCAGGATGGTCTTGAAGTGATGGTCCTCATGCCTCAGACTCTGTGCTAGGATTGCAGATGTTTGCCAGCTGTGCCTGGCTCTTGGGTAATAGTACAGTAATCAGTAAGGCGCACGTGTGACTAATGCAGTTAGAGTTGGGCTTTTTAACAGTCATTTTAGTGTTTTTCAGAAGAGTTTTCTGGTTCTATGAAAAGAATTCCTTGCAGCTTCACAGAACTGATAGAGTTGTATTTCTGTCTCCTTGTACTTAGATGTGACATGATTAAGTACTCATACTTACTTCCTAGCAGTGTAAAGTGAACTTTCAAACTGCCTCTCACACTCAGACATTAAGCTCCTTGAGAAGAGACTCTCTTGTCTTTCAGCTTTGTGTTGTCCACGCTATCTAGCTAACATCCTGTGGAGAGTGGCGTCATGTACTACTGGAAGGTAGTGAAATTGTCGGTGTGATGATGCACAGATGATCAGTAGTTACAGGGGTGAGTGATTACCAGTCATGTTGGAATTTTAGTCCTGAGCAGATTATTGTCTCAAAAAAATTAAGTTTAAAAAATTAATGCTAATACAAATTATTTAATTTCCCACTTTCCACTTAATTCATGACTATTCTTAGATTTAACACTTGGAGGTTTGCATTGTGAACTTTTTAGAGAAAGGTATTTAATGCTTGGGTCACAATGACTAAAATAATTACTATTATTACCAGGTTTTTCTGTAGAGTTGGGTAGCATTAAGGTGATGTTCCTGACAAGAACTGTTCCAGATCACTTCTTGAAGTATGTTTGACCTTTTGTGTTGCTGATAATTCTCAAACTTTGTTTTTGTTGAGTTTTAGTGCTTCTCTTAGTGGTGTGGTATGCCAGCTGTTTGGGAAAGACAGACTCTGTTAACAGAAAGAAAACAGCATTAACAATAGCCAAGCTATAGCCAGGTGGTAGTGGCTCACACCTTTAATCCCAGCAGATCTCAGTGGGTTCTAGGCCAGCCTGGTCTACAAAGTGAGATTCAGGACAGCCAAGACTGTTACACAGAGAAACCCTGTCTCGAAAAAACAAATAAACAAACAAAAAACCCAAAAACAGTAACAACCCCCACCTCAAAAAAAAAAAAGTCAGGCTATGGGATTGGCCTAGGCATCTATCAGCAGTGCAGGCATAAAGAAAATGTGGCGCATATATATATGTGTACACACACACACACACAGGAGTTTTATACTTCTGTGGTGGTTTGAATGAATGGCACTAATGGGAGATGTGGCCTTGTTGGAGGAAGTGTGTCACTGGGGGTGGGCTTAAGAGTTTCAGAAGCCCAGGCTAGACCCAGCGTCACTCTCTTTATGCTGCTGCCAGTCTGGATGTAGAACTCTCAGCTACCTCTCCAGCACCATTTCTGCCTGGGGGCCACCATGCATCTTGCCATGATGATAATGGACTAAAACTCTGAACATGTAAGCCAGCCCCAGTTAAATGTTTTCCTTTATAAGAGTTTCTGTGGTCATGGTGTCTCTTTACAGCAATAGAAACCCTAACTCAGATATCTGTCTAATCTGACACCTTTAATCCCAGCACTCAGGAGGAAGAGGCAGGTGGATCTCTGTGAGTTCAAGGTCAGCCTGGTCTACAGATCGAGTTCCAGGACAGACTCCAAAGCTACACAGAGAAACCCTGTCTTGAAAAACAAAACAAAGACTATAATGTATGATCTTCAGGAAAAGAGATGCAACTAGCTGGGCAGTGGTGGCGCACGCCTTTAATCCCAGCACTCGGGAGGCAGAGCCAGGCGGATCTCTGTGAGTTCGAGGCCAGCCTGGGCTACCAAGTGAGTTCCAGGAAAGGCACAAAGCTACACAGAGAAACCCTGTCTCGAAAAACCAAAAAAAAAAAAAAAAAAAGAGATGCAATTAGAGATTATCATAATAAGAAAAAAGTTCAAATTCATAAAGGCTAATAGTGCATGTATTTTCTTACACGTGATTCTAGAGTTCATGTAGACATTACATACACACTCACACACAATGAAAGTAGAAGTGGGAAGAAAGAAGGTATGAATGTAGGGTGAATATGATCAAAAGACAAGAGAACACTTGAATGAAAGTCTGAAAAACTCATCACTGTGTGTAGTGAATATATGCCAATACAAGTTAGAATTTTTGATAGTTAGTGTTAAAGATTTTCTATTTTCTTTCTTCTTTTTGGTGTTTGTTTGGAGACAGGATTTCTCTGTGTAGTCCTGGCTGTCCTGGAACTCTCTGTAGAATAGGCTGGCCTCGAACTCAGAGATCCATCCACCTGCCTCTGTCCCGAGTGCTGGGATTATGAGTGTGTGCCACCACTGGCAAGATTTTTCTGTTTTCAAAAAGATTTTAACCTATTAGGTCATAACCAAAGCAACATAATATTTGTCTGATAATTAATAGTAAAATTGTATTGTAAATTAATTTCATCAAGCTTACTGCTATGTTACTGTCATATAATAATTAATTTCAAAGATTCGGTGACTTAAGCGCACCCCCCTCCTGTGAGTCTAGGGACATTTAGGATGTGGCTGGCTTTAGAGCCGTTGGCAGCTTCTGTGTATCATTGTCTTCTCACGGAGGTGACAGGAACAAGAGGCACTTTTTCTAGTGTCTGTAGATATTATTACTGCTCTGAGACATCGGAAACAGCAGCGGTTAGTTAGTAAAGTGGGAGTGGAGGTGACAAGAAGAAAGTATTTGGGGATAGTTTAAGAGCTACAGAGTTCAGTAAATCCAAAGCATAGGGTGAGTGAGTGATCAGGAAATGATAAAGAAATGCAGTACACCTTGCAAAAGAGCCCCGTGTGCCATGTGGGAGTTGAGACTTACTAAATTCAGTGTGGAGAATCTTTGCAAGGTTATATGGTCAGACTTGCTTGTGTCTAGACAGAAAAAAAAAATCAGTCTTGGCTATTTGTGCGTATCACATTGATTTTAGATAAGACCAATAGTGGGCAGACCATCAAAAACCCAGCCGAGGAATTAACAGAATATAAACTAAAGTCATGGAATCAGGGCCAGAGAAAATTAATTTGAACTGTATTCAACCAGTTAGTAAATTTGTCACATTTGGTATCTCGTATCTTGGAGTAAGAGCAGTTTTCCATTTCACATATGCCCTCTGTCTTTAACAATGTTAGCATGGGAAGCTAAGAATGATTTAAAAAGAGTGAAGCATTTAACTAATACTAACATTACACTTTTTTCTTCCCATAATTTTTTTATTGATTCTTTGCAAATTTCACATCATGTACCCCAAACCCACTTATCTCCCAGTCTTTCCATGTCTGTCCTTCACCCTTGTAACCTCCCCAAAAGAAAATAGGGGAAAAAAAAAAAGTCTTGTGTGGAAGCTGCGGTGTATCACAGTGTGTCATGCAGTAGACCCTTTTGTCCAAGCAGCTTTACTTGCAAATGTTCATTCAGTTAATCCTTGGTCTAGTTGAGACTTCTGGCTTCTGCTACACTATCAGTCCTCACCAGGACTCTCGGATATCCTGCTCTTGCCCTGAATCATGGAGATCCTGCAGCTTTGGTCCTGTGGGACCAGTCACTCACAGGCTCCAGCAGGTCATAGATGGGGTAGGTGTTGCGGTGGGCCAACTCAAAGCCCTGGATCTGGGCCTGGGTAGTGGCTGACTTGGTCAGCCTGCCAGCTCTCCTGCCTTGCTCAGGTGAAGAGTGAGATCAGCTCTCCCTCACCTAGTCATTAGGGCCAGCTTTCCCACACCTGTGCCCAGGGTCGGCTCTCCCACACGGCCCAGGCAAGAGGCAGGGCTAGCTCTCCCAAATGCTGCAGTTGGTGAGGGATAGGATATTACACTTTCTTGATACTTTGGGAGAGTTGAATGAATACTTGGTTTTATTATTGAACCTAACTGATCCACATTTAACTATCAGTGACCTTTTGTTTTGTATTTCCTTAAAGGAGTGTGTGTACACATGTGAATCTATCTCCATAATCCAGGCATTTAAAAATACGTACTCATTTAAAACAGAAACTTAAAAAAAAATTGAGGCTGTTCCTTATGGCTTGCCTGGCATGCAGAAAGCCATGGGTCAGTCCCAAGTACCACATAAAACAGATATGGGAATATATAGCTACAGCCCTGCAGGTATGGTAATGTATACCTACAGTCCTGCTGCTCCAGACATAACCCAAACAAAACAGAAATTAAAACCTCCTGAAATTCTGTTTGTTGTCTCTCTTCTTTCTCTTTCTTTCCCCTGCACTTGTTTTAACTTAGGCTGGTTATAGAGCTGAGGCTGACCTTGAACCTGGTCTTCCTGCCCATACCCTTCCAAGTGCTGGTATTTTAGCTGTGTGCCACACCACCTGGGCTTCTTATTGCTCTTTAACATGTTCTAGTTGCCAATAAGATCAATCTGGAGTTCTTGGTGTGGCTAGTGTACTTCTCAATCGAGTCCTCTTTTACCTTCCTCCTATTTTTCTGTCTCAGCGCTTTATGTGATGCATGTATAGAAATCTAGAGTCCATAGTACATAGTTTTTCATTAAGAATGCATTCTGGTGCTACATCATCACTAGTTGACGATCTCTGACCTGGAATGTTTACATCATTTGCTTTACTTTAAACCAGTGGTTCTCAACCTTCCTAATGCTGTGACCCTTTACTACAGTTTGTCATGTTGCTACTGTTATGAATTGTAATGTAAATATCTGATATGCAAGTAGTCTTAGGTGACCCCCGTGAAAGGATTGTTCTTCCTCCAAAGGAGTCTTGACCCGCAGGTTGAGAATCACTGTTTTAGATGGTTGATGGAAACAAGACCTGTTGGTGTATTAAAGTATGTGGGATACACTTGGGCACAGATCTCATCTTTCTAGCTTACTGATATGTCTCTAGCCTTGTTATATATAGTGCATTGCAAATGTAGACACTAAATAAGTATCTTAATAATCATACATTAAAATTACTGATAGTTAAACGTTTTAGAACTTCCCATATGTGATGGTTAGTATTAATTGTCAACTTTACACCTAGAAGGCAAGCCTCTGGTATACCTCTGAGGGATTGTCTGCATTAAAGTTAGCCTCTGAGAATGTCTGTGCGGAATTGTATTGGTTTTGGTAATTGATGTGAGGAGGTCCATCTTTTTTAATTTGTTGAGAATTTCATAAATGAGTACTGTTTACACCATTACCACCTCCCTCCAGTTCCTTTCTTATTCCCCCACTCCCTCTCAAATTCATGACCTCCTCTTCTTTAGTTATTATCACATAGATGTACATGTATATACAGCCTACTGAGTACATTTAATGTTGCTCTTATGTGCATGTTTTTGGAGTTGACTACTTGAGATTAGGTAACCTATAAGGGGACTCATCCTTGGAGAAAACTGGTTCTCCCTTTCTCAACATCCCTTGATTGCCTATAGCTCTTCGCCTAGGGGTGGGCTTTATGAGATTTCCTCTATCCAAGTTAGCATGTCAGTTGGTGTTGTCAGGGGGACCCTTTTTAACTGTGGGCAGGAGACTCCTGAGTGGAGAAAGTGGGCTGAACCCTAGCAAAGTGCTTTCATGCTTTGTTCTCTGTCCCATGATATGGGTGTGATGGGAGGGACCAGCTCCCTGGGACTGTGATTTCCCCTTTATGATGGATTGTAATGTGTAACTGGGCCAGAAGAAGCCCTCTCTCCTGGAAGTTGCTTTTGTCGGGGTATTTTATCACAGCAAAAGGAGAAGAAACTAAGACACTGACTCGATTGAGTTGGGTTTTGTATCTACACAGACATATGTGCATTTTATATGCACAGAAGCTTTGTGTGTGTGTGTGTGTGTGTGTGTGTGTGTGAGAGAGAGAGAGAGAGAGAGAGAACGAGAACACGCAAGCACAGTTGTTGCATGCTTCCGTAGTTTCAGTGAAACAGCTGACTGCTTAGGTTACAAAGGATTGTATTATAGATCTTTAGGAATGATCTAGGTTTATTGTGAGTCCCTCCCTAGGAATGTCAACTCCAAGCTTGCATTGAAGTCACTGTACCAGGTGCTAGCTGCATTGACTTTGGGAATTCCGAGGGGCAAAGAGGATTGGCACATTCCTCTCATCCCTTAGATAGTTCGTTTTCTTTTGCCTTGACTGCACAGGCAATGATGTGCTTCTGCTAAGATGAACCAGTCATAGAATGCTGAAGTCCACGTATTTTTTGTGTTCAGAAAGGACCCTATTAAACCTTCACTACAATTATGAGCAGAAGTTATTTATATCTAAAACAAGTTAAATTTAAACCCCAGAGTGGGCTGTACATTTTTGTCTAGATACTATAAAATTTGTGTTCTGTGATATGATGGTTATGGATGGTATTTTGAGTTTTGATGGAACTGGCACGAATGATTCAACAACTTCATTGCTTTACCTGTCTTCTATTTTCTTCATTTAAGAGTTTGGGTGGAGGATTTTTTTATATAAGTCTATGAATTTATTTCTTTGCTTATTTATTTTTTTGAGACAAATCTCACTATATAACCTTTGCTGGCTTTAAACTCCCAGTTCTCCTGCGTCAAGTACTGCACTTACAGGCTTGCTCTACCATGCCTGGCAGGTTCTGTGAGTTTTAACATGTGCACATTCATGGAGTCCCACAACTAATAGAAAGAACCATCTGACCCCAGAAGACGTCGTTGTTAAAACTGGGCCATTGGAGTCTCCTTTGGACCTAACAGTCAACAAGAAATAATCCTTTCTAGCTACATTTCCTACCTTTAACCTCTGGCAACTATTGATTTATTCTTCCACGATAGTCTTGCTTTTGAAAGGATGTCACATAATGGAAGCATATACCATACACCTTTTGTGAACAGCTTCTTTGGGGAACATAGCATAGTGCTTTCTAGTCAGGCAACTTGAATGTGTCAGTGGTGTATTCCTTTAAGTGTTCAATGGTTGCGTAAGACGGTATCAAACTTTGCTTATATTCTTTGATTCATTGAAGGACACTTCCAGTTTGGAGTGATTTTTTTATTTGTTTTTGAGGTTTTTGTATGTTTGTTTGTTTTCTTTCTTTCTTTCTTTCTTTCTTTTTTTTTTGAGACAGGGTTTCTCTATGTAGCCCTGGCTGTCTGGAACTTCCTCTGTAGACCAGGCTGGCCTCAAACCGAGAGCCAACCTGCCTCTGCCTCCTGAGTGCTGGGATTAAAGTTGTGTGCCACCACCACCCAGTGATTTTTTTAAAAAAGATTTTTATTTTACTCATGTGTGTATTTATGTCTATATGTATGCAAGCTGTATGTATGCAGGTGCCTGGGGAGGCCAGAAAAGAACATCAGATTCTTTGTAGTTGGAGTTACAGGCAGTTGCTCTTTTTTTTTTTTTTCAGTTTTCTGATAATATTTTATTTTTTATATTTTTAACTTGTTAGGAAAGAGTTGCTACTTTTAGGATACTAAAAAGGAAGTTGCAAACATTAATACAGTGCTTCAAGAAGCTTTTAAAAGTTTGTTTATTTTTAAATTTATGTGTATGTGTTCTTGTGTGAGTTTATGTGCGTGTATGTGCAGGTGTCCTTGGAGGCCAGAAGAGGGTTTCCTGGAACTTGAGTTACAGATGGTTATTAGTTACCTGATGTGGAATGGAACCTGAGTCCTCTGCAAGAGCAGTGTATGCTCCTAACTGATGAGCCACCTCTCCAGCCCTTCAAGAAACCTCTTAAAGAAAAATTAGCTGGTAGTATAATCCAGCTAAAATCTGAAATGAGCTATAGAAAGCTGTAGAAGGGTTCTGTATTTGGTAATTGTTGTAAAAGTTTGAACAACAGTTTATGTAGTATTCACCCGTGCATATAATGTGTGTGGACAGACCCACCACCTGCCCCTCCCCCCAGTCCTCTCCTGTCACATCTGCTCCACTTCCACTCCTAGCTTCGTGTGCACTCACACTGTCGTCCCGCACGTGCTCTTTATAGCCACAGAGTCCGTTAGTAAAGATGTGTATTTTTTTTCCTTTTACAATGTACTTTCAGATTTTTTATTGTATTTTCCTTTTGAGAGAGGGTCTCCCTGTGTAGCTCTGGCTGGCCTGGCACTATTGATCTTCCTGGCCTAGCCTCCTGAATGTTGGGATTACTGATTCTTCACTCCAGGCAGTTGCTCTTAATTAATTCCCGTGCCATCTCTCCAGCCCCAGTTTGGGGCAGTTTTGAAAAGAGCTTAAAATTTGCATATGGGTTTTTGTATGGGTTACAGTTTTTCATTTCTCTAGTGTAAGTACTTAGGAGTGGGAGTACTGGTTCATATTTCAGGTGTTTTACATTATGCGGAACTGTCCAACTGCTTTCCAAGTTAGCTGTGCTGCTCCTCATTCTCCTGAGTACCATGAACATGAAAGTTTAAGTTGCATCCTCATCCACCGTAGTCCTATTTGACATGGATTCCTTGATCTAATTTTACAGAACATGCTTTGGGGAATACTGATGGATGTAGTATGCCACCCCACGTAGTATGGCATGCAAGAGATATTGTGAAACATGAAGATGCATGACATTTAGTTTTCAAATCCTGAAACAAGTATTTAAAAATATATTAGGGGTTATGAGCTATGTAGCTTAGCAATTTTTAAAGGTTCTCTTTTATGACTTATTTTTTAAAGATTTATTTTTAGTTATGTGTTTATGTGTGTTGGGGCATGTGTGTACATCTGAGTGCAGATGCCTGTCGAGGTATCAGATCCTCTGGGGCTGGAGATACAAGTGCTTTGGGAGCTGGGGACAGAACTCTGTCCTTTGCAAGAGAAGGTCTTGCTCTTAACCTCTGAGCCAGGTCTCCAGCACCACGTTTATGACATTAGCCCCATGACTTAAGAATGTTCTAAGCAGTGGTTTGAAAGTCTGGAACCACTCTGGAGATTCTGATAGTTTGGGGCTGCTAGGATTAACCAGAACATTTTTTTTTTTTAACCATCTGTTGATGTTGAAAACTTTTATAAACTATATTAGAATACTAGTTCAACTTTCAAATTACAGGTTGTAAAATCTACTTAAATGGGAAAGCTAGCAGTAGTTGAAGAGAAGGATGAAAAGGAATGTAAGAATGCTCCCTAGTAAAAAGCTGTTTGTGAATCTTACTTTGCACTGGGTTCAAATTGTGAACAACTGGGTGTGAGTGTTACTCAATTAATTACGCCTTTGTCAAAGCCCTGACTCTTGTAGGATTACAGCCAAGATTCTGTAAGTGGTCCTCAGCTGGGAGCAATCTGCCCTCCAGATTATGTTTGAGAATGTCTGGAGACAGCTTTGATTGTCGTATCTGAGGAAGGGGAGCCACTGGCCTTTATTGGATAGAAGGCAGGGTTGCTAAACATTGTCATGCAAAGGACAGTTGTCTACAGCAAGGAATCATCTTGCTTCATCCACCTCTAAATGCTAGGAGAGTCATTGTTAGAAATTTTGGTGTTAAATTATAGTATTAAAAATTCTGTCATGAGATATAAGATAATTTGTTACATTAAGAACATAATTTCCAAAGACAAAGAACATATTTTCCCCAGGTGTGGAGGCAGAGGCCTCAGAGGATCTCTGAGTTCGAGGCCAGCCTGGTCTACATAGTGAGTTCCAGGGCAGTCAGAGCTACATAGTAAGACTGTCTCAAAAAAAAAAAAAAAAAAAAAGAACATATTTTCTTTTACAGCTGGGGTTAAAACTCAGAGGTCCAAGCATATGCCACCCACTTGGTCTTTTAAATGTGAGTTCTGAAGATCAAATGCAGATTCTTGTGGTTCTGCCGACTGAGTCCTCTTTCCCGCCCTGCCGTGTGCATTTTTATCCAAATTAAGTCGATCAAGTCTCTCTCGCATCCATGCAGTCTATTAGTTAAGCATGTAAGCATGTAAGCATGTTAAGCATGTAATTAATTGTTAAGATAAGGCTTGGCATCTTTCCTTCTACTCAATCTTTCTGTCTGCAATTAATAAGGTAAATATTTATATAGTCCTTGTTTTAAAGTCTTTACATATAATCTTTTTAAATTCTTGTGCCACTTCTATGAGTAACCACTGTCGTATTGTCCATTTGTGGGTGTGTGTTTATGCACCTCTATGCAGGCGTGTGTATACCTGTATGCTCCTGTGTGTGGTGGGGCAGAGGTTGACTACAGGTGCCTTAATCACTTTCCCCTTACTTTGTGAGATGTAATCTCTGGCTAAACCTCGAGTGTACTGATTGGCTGGGCTATTTGGCCAGCCAACCCCAGGTGTCCTCCTGTGTCTGCTTCCCTGGTGCAGGGATTACAGGCAGTGTGCCGCCATACCTTCCTTTTCTGTAGGTGTTGGGGACCCCAGTTTAGGTCTTCATGTGTGCAGCAAGCACTGCCACTGTGCCATCTCTCTAGCCCTTGTGTTGTCCATTGATGGACCAAGAATGGAGGAACAGTGATGCCAGCTTGATAAAGGTTACAGAGATGCTCTAAGTGGGAACACTTGGACTCAGAGCTAGGGACTGTAGCCACCAAGTACCACCACTCGTCTATGCCCACAGTGGCTGCCTTATAGGGAGGGCTGTTTACAGTTCAACTTCTTGTGCTTCATGCTCTGCATGTGACAGGTACTCAGCAAAACAGAGCTGCTATTATATATTCTTGGTAAACATAACCAGCAATAATTCTGCAAGGCATGACTTTTAAGCACCATTTAAAGAACAGAATTACAATAATAGCTAAATCAGGGAATGCTTGTTTTAAATTTTTCCTATATAATAAGAACTTTTATATTGAGGTAATCGTGTTTTCCTTAATTTGTATTAATGTATATTACATTGATTTTTATGAACCTTGCATTCCTGCTGTTGGATTTGGCTTGTTATAAATTTATTAAAGGTTTTTAAATTAGTAATCATAAGGAATATTGATTTGTACTTTTCTTTTTCTACGATGTCTTTGTTTTGCTTTACTCTTGCTTAAAATCCATTCTCTACCATCCCCTCACTCATGGGAAAGACATTATTATAGTTGCTCATTTCTATTTGCTGTGTAAGTGTGCAAAGCCAAATATCAGTCTATTATGAGGACTCTTAAAACGTTCTGGAATGCAGAGCTTTGGTCCCTTGCAGAGGAAGAGATTTTATGAAACATACATACTTCTTTCTGGTGCCTCATACTCTCAAATACCTTATCAACAATTGGATCTGAGGATATAGAACACATAGATACAAAGGATCAAATGTGTAGCTCTCTATCAGTTCTCTAAATATTTCGATTTGTCCTTTTAAAAAAAAATTGTGTGTATAGTGAGTGTGTTCTCTTCTGTGTGTGCAGGGTACATGTGTAGAAATGTTAGAGGACCACCTAAGTTTTCCTGGTAGTTGGGATTACAGGCCTTCACCACCATGCTCAGCTTGAAATAGTAGTAGCTTACCCACATTCCCACGTGTCTTGGTCTGGTTCTGAACTTACCATTTTAGCATATAATTCATAATGCTAAGAAGAAATTGCATTGAATGAACATAAATTGTATGTGTATGTGTATGAGGCCAGAGGTCAACTGTTTGTATTGTTCCTCAGGAATTGTATACCTTGTTTGAGGTTAAGCCGATGGCCAGCAAGTCCCAGGGATCCTCCAGTCTCCACCCCTAGGGCCGAGATTACAAGTGATGCTGGGATGGTGAGACCGTCTAGGGTTGCAGGACCACTTCTTTTACCTAACGATTGAAAGGATGAAAAGACAGGGAAAGCAAGGGCTGAGCACTCGGCAAAGATACTTTGAACACAGGCGCTCGCTCTCTCTCTCTCTCTCTCTCTCTCTCTCTCTCTCTCTCTCTCTCACACACACACACACACACACACACACACACACACACACACACACACTATATACACATATACCACCACGCCCCCAGCCCACCCCCCACTACACACAAAGAGATAGACTTCTCAGGTGGGAAGGGGAATTTTTATATGGGTGGGGTGAGTTCCCATTCTCTCTCAGAATTGACTGGTTTGGGCTAGTGGGGAATTACTGGATAAATGTAGACAAAAAAAAGGAGAAGCTGGTTGATTCCCACCACAAGGGAGAGAGAGACTAGTCCACCAAGTTTTTGTTTTGGAAAGGGAAAATAATCAAAAGTTTGAATGAAAATTACATGAATCTACTTAGAACAGTGGTTCTCAACCTATGGTTCGTAACCCCCACAGGGGTCAGCTATCAGATATCCTGCATATCAGAGATTTACACATTATGATTCATAACAGTAGTAAAATTACAGTTATGAAGTAGCAATGAAATAATTTTATGGTTGGTGTCACCACATGAGGAGCTGTAGTAAAGTGTTGCAGCATTAGAAAGGTTGAGAACCACTGACTAGATAGAGTCTCTTACCTATCTTTCTGCTTACCAGGGACTAGTTCCTGGTTTGATGTTGAAATGTGACAGATCTTTACCACAACTTTGCTCATATTTATGACTCATAAAGTAATTATCATTTGTTTCCCTGTGTTGTAAATAACTGTATACTCAGAGCCTAACTATCTGAATGTCAGGTCTGAAAACAGGGCAGAAGTCAGTGAATTTTTTGTCTGTTTGTTTTTATAAATAGTTGCAGTTTTTCAACCACCAACATAGTCTAATCTTAGGATGTAAACTCCAAGCAAGAAGTCTTGTGTAGCCATGAGCAGTCAGTGACTCTGTGTTCCTCTACTGCAGCTCAAGGCTCCCATTAATCTGCCTTCTGTTTCTATGGATTGCCTGTTCTAAATGTTTCATCTAAACCAGTGTTTCTCAACTTTCCTAATGCTGCGGTCCTTTAGCACAGTTTCTCATGGTGTGCTGACCCCAACACATAAAATTATTTTCGTTGCTACTTTATTACTGTAATTTTGCTACTGTTATGAATCTTAATGTAAATATCTGTGTTTTCTGATAGTTTTAGGCAACCCCATGAAAGAGTCGGTTGAGAGGAGTTGTGACCCACAGGTTGAGATCTACGAATCTAAATTGAAGTATATAATATGCATTAATTTTTGACTTTTTTTCATTTGGTGTAATGCTTTCAGAGATCATCTGTTAGCATGTAGCAGTATTTTGTTCTTTATTGTCTAATAATTTTATGTATGCTCACTGAGCTACATCTTCAGCTTGCCCCCTTTTAATTTTATATGTTTCTAATCTTTAACAAAATTACATGTATGAGTGTTCTTAGGGTTTCTATTGCTGTGAAGAGACCATGACCAAGGCAACTCTTCTAAATGAATTTAATTTGGAGTTTGCTTACTGTTTCAGAGGGTTAGTCCACTGTCGTCATGGTGGAGAGTGTGGCCGCATGCAGACAGGCATGGTGCTAGAGCAGTAGCTTGGGAGCTTTATATCCTGGTCTATATGCAGAGAGAGAGGAGGCAGGGGAGAGAGACAGACAGACAGACATACTAGGCCTGGTGTGGGCTTTTGAGACTTCAAAACCCCTCCTCCCCCACACACTTCCTTCAACAAGGCCATACCTCCTAATCCTTCTTTCTTAGACAGTTCCACTTCCTATTTACTAAGCATCGGAATATATGAGCCTATGGGGGCCATTCTCATTCAGACCACCACAGTGTGTGAATCTGTGTGAGTTTGTGCATTTGAGTGCAGGGCTCTCAGGGACAAAAGAGGCCATTGGATGCTGCAGTTACAGGTGACCAACTTGGGCGCCGGAAACCAAACTTTATTTACCACTGAGCCATCTCTCCAGACTAGTTCTTTATTCTTGGTGTTCCAGAATTTCACATTCTATCTAAATGTCTTCCTTTAACAATTCTCCTGGAGCCAGTCTTCTGGCGTTGGGTTCTTGTTGATGGTGTGTCTGTTTTACCATTATATCTGAAGATATTTTTTCCTTTTTAAAGTTTTTATATGCAAGGATGTTTTGCTTCCGTGTGTCTGTGCACCACTTGCATGCGGTGCCTGTGGAGTAGAAGAGGGCTTTGGAATCCCCTGGAACTGGAGTTATGGGTGGTTATTAGCCTCCGTGTGGATTCTGGGAACTGAACCCAGGTCCTCTGAGAGAACAGCTAGCACTCTTAACCACTGAGCCTCTTCCTCTCCAGCCTCCAAAGGGTATTTTCAATGGATATAGAAATTTAGGTTAATGTTTGTTTGTTTTTGTGATGCACTTGGAGCCTTGCACATAATGGACAAGTACTCTATTAACTGAACCATGTTTGTAGATTTTTGTCTGTTTGTTTTGTTTTTGTTTTTCACATTTAAGATTATATCATCTTGCTACTTTCTAGGCTTCATAGTTTCAAACTAGAAAAGAATCTTCAGTGATTTGAGTCAGCATTTTCCATTAAGTGTGAGTTTATTATCTAAGTGATTTCTTCCATATCTATAGTTTGTATGTGTATGCATTCATGTGAGTGCAAGTCAGTGCACATGTGTGTACACGATAACCTGGGGTACTATTACTTAGGAGCCATATCCACTTTTCCTTTCTTTTTGAGACAGGGTCTCTTATTGCCTGGAACTCACTCAGTAGGCTAGGCTGGACCAGGGATTCATTTACCTGTCTGCCTCCCTAGTGCTGGGATTATAAATGTGTGCCACCAGTCTAGCTCCTTTAAGTAGGTTCTGGGGATCAAACTCAGATCCTTATGCTTATGTAGCAAGTAATTGATCAACAGAGCCAGCTCTCCACCCATCTTGACTTATTTTAAATTTTACATCTATTTATTTACTTGGGGTTTGTGGTGTAGTTGTGTAAATGTATGTGTACCCTGTTGTGCACATGGAGGTCAGAGGACAACTTGTGAGAGTTGGTGCTCTCTTGTTATATAGGATCCTGGGATTGAAGTCAGGTCATCAAACTTGGTAACAAGTGCCTTTACCAGCCGAGCTTTCTCACCACCACCCCCTCGAGTGCTGGTTTTAATTCTCTTGAGTGTTGGTGCCTTCACCCCAAGATCGTCTCTGAGCTTCAGATTTATGCATCAAGTGCGTCTTTGTACCTTCTAAATTGAATTCCTCGGGAAACTTGCTTCTGAGTATTCATGGCAACTACCCACGCTCTCAAGCTCAAAGTCTTTGTTTCTCCTTCTGCTGTATTGAAGCAGTTTTGAGCCCCATGGCTTCCATCTGTGAACCACATCTTTAAGTACATCTGCTCTTCCTTTGTCTCCACGGCTGTCATTGTTCTCCAAGCCAACATGATCCTCCTCCTGACTCCCAACAGTTTCTCAGTTTTCTCTCTGAGTAATTACCCATCTTCCCAAGCAGTGGTGATTATCTTAAAAATGGAAGTCAGACCATATGACTTCCCTGCTTAGGGCAGTTCACTGGATTTCCTCTTGTAATTGGAATAGAGTCTAAATCCTCAGATACTTAACTCTGGCCGCCTCAGGCGGCCTCAGCAGTGGCCACACTTTTCATCCTGGCTACACCAGATTCTTCCCTTCCGGCTTCAGTGGTTTTGCCTCTGAGGATCTCCCTGCCCCAGTCAGGCATGCCTGCTAAGATTCCTTTATTCCTGTCTGAGGTTGTCACTTTCTTTTAAACAGTACACTTCCTTGCTTCAAGGTGTTGCTAAAATCACTTGTAAACAACGACAAAGCTACTCTTTCAATTGTCTTTTGAAAAGTCCTTTTTAATAAAAATGTTATTCATACTGATAATGAATTTGATATTTTAGAATTAATAATTATTGTTAAGATTTCTTGGTTTTAATACAGTAAGTGATAATTGTAACCCAGTAATCAAATGGTCTTTAGAGACGCAAGTTATTTGAATTTTTATTATGATAAAATGTAAATAACATAAAATTTGCCATAAACATTTTCACAGTGCAAATTCTGTAACATTAAATTTATTCACATTTTTGGGCATCTATATAAAAGAAAAACCAAGATATTTTATATCAGTGGAATTATGAAATATTTGTCCTTTTGTGTCTGGCCCTTCTTTCTTTTCCCAGACAGGGTTCTCTGTGTAGCTTTGGAGACTTTCCTGGAATTCGCTCTGTAGCCCAGGCTGGCCTCGAACTCACAGAGATCCACCTGACTCTGCCTCCCTAGTGCTGGAATTAAAAATTTATGCCATCACCACCAGGCGTGTCTGGATTCTTACGATGCTTTCGAAGAATATATCTGTTGTAACATATATCCAACTTTGTTCCTTTTTATGACTGAATAATAATAATACTCCACTCTATGTACATACATTTTGCTTATGCATTTATTTCTTCTACAGTGTAAGAACAAACTATAAAATTCCTGATGGCTTAAGAAGATTTACTAATTGAATAGTAAATCATATGATAGACAGATTCTCCATATGAACATATGGATTATGGAGATACTCTCCCAGAAAATTTTCTAAATCCTCAGAAAGAGGAATTCCACCTGGTATTTGAAATTCTGAGTCATTATTTGAAGTAGCCTGTAGATGTAACAGTCTTATTAAATAAGAAACACAGAGCCAAATGCAGAGTTAAAGGCCCAAGAGGTCAGAGCAGTAGCTAAGAGCTGAGACTTAAAACTGCCTTCTTAACCCTTCCTGCCGCTGTCATCCTTCCCCTCAGCAAGAGACCTACTTCCTGTGTGTCTGTCTTTTTATTGACTTTCTGTTCTGCCTTCTTATTGGTTGTAAACCCAACCACATGACCTCCTTGTCACTGCCTGTCTGTACAGACCTCCAGGTCTTCTGTGGTTGGTATTGAGATTAAAGGCATGTGTCTCCATGCTGGCTGTATCCTTGAACACACAGAGATCCGCCTGTCATGTGATCAGGATTAAAGGTGTGTGCCGCCCCGCCGCCGCCGGCCCCCCCCCCCCCTTCTGCTATAGCTTGCTATTAGCTCTGACCCCTAGGCAACTTTATTTATTAACATACAAATAAAATCATATTTCAGTACAAATAAAATATCACCATAGTAGCCTTTAGTCATTTAATTTTTGCTTTCCCATAGTATGGATACAGTAGCTTTGTAAAGGTTAGTTTCATTGAAAACACAGGTTTTAGTTTGTAAAGTGTTGTTGATAACATACATTGAAGTCAGTCTTTCTCTTGCAATGTTAATTACAACTTGTATTTTTATATTTTTTATTTAATGTGAGTACTTAGGTCCTGCTTTTCTGTGATTTTACTCCATTACTTTTATTGACCTAAATAACTGGTATATAGTAGGTGCTTAATAATCAATACAGTGGGCATTCCCAGCTGTACAGTTACAAGCACTGTTTTGTATTACTACTATTATTGGTGCTGTGGTTGAGGTTTTTTGAGACAGGATCTGTAGCACAGGCTGGCTTTGAACTCAAAAGCTTCCACCTAGCCAAGCTTTGGTATTAGCTATGTGCTACCACGTTCTCTGAATTATTTTTGTAGTTATCTTAGTTATCCATCCACACTGCTTAGTTATCCATCCCTTACTTTACTAGTTTGTGTCTCATAGATCACTCTGAGTTTTAAGGTCTTAAATTTTATGTAACTTTCCTCTGTACTTAAAATTAGGCTTTTGCCTTTCCAAGTTCACAGTTCTCAGAGTTGTGAGCTGTGCTTTTTACCTGCATTGAGCCACACAGGCCGTTTGTTAGGAAAGGCAGTTGGTTAGTTGCTCTCTGCTTCTGCCTGTGCTTATGAGTCACACGGTAACTATTTCTTTGACTTTGGATTTGTGGTTTCTTGAACTAACTAGAGTGATGTACAGATGAGTCTTGTTAGGCGTTTCCTGTCTTTTCAAAGTGTGTTTGGTGTTGTACTGTAAACAGGTTTTCTCCAAGGAAACGCTGAACAGTCTTACCTCTTTACCTCTGGGACTGGAACTTCTGTACCTACTGATCTTGGCTGATTTTATCATTGAATTGTTACTGTTGTGTGACTGAAATAGCCTGTGTATCATCCCCACCCCCACCCCTGAGCTTTTGGAGTAGCTCCACCCTTACTCAGGTCTCCGCCCCTGTGGGTTGAACTTGTCCTTTGTTCTTTCTGGCCACTGAGTATAGGAGTAAATGTCCCACGTGTATGGATTGCTGGCCAGCGTGATATTTTAAGGCTCCTCCATTCAGAACAGTTTAGCTTAGTTGCTGCTCAGCCAAAGGCATGGTCCTGGGGCCTGTTCAGCTGCCTCCAGCCAGTTACTGTAGAGAACAGGACACTTTGCTGCCCTGCCCAGGCAGGGATGCCTCAGAGTTGCGTGTGGCCCACATCGCAGGTATGTTCAGAGACAAGGGCTGGGATGGGGTGGAGGTAGATAACACAGTAATGAAATGAGATTAATCTTCTCCTTTTACCTCCTTTGTGGTCAGTGAAGGTTTATATGGTCTGCTTTTTCTGGTATTTTATACTACTACACTCTTCTGTTAGCTTGGTTGGTTGGTTTGGTTTTGGGGGGCAGGATCTCACAATGTAACCTTGGCTGGCCTGAAACTTGGAGAGATCTGCCTGCCTCTGCCAGTGCTGGGAGTTAAGGCGTGTGCCACCATACTCAGACCTGTTTTGTTTGAGATAGGGTCTCACTGTCCTACTGGCTGGCCTGGAACTTACTATGTAGACTAGGCAGGCCTCAAACTCACAGAGGTTAGCCTGCTTCTGCCTCCTGAGAGCTGAGAGTAACTTTTAGTAAATAATGGAAGAACATGAATAATCTATAAAATGATGATAGATGTACATGTCTTGATTGAAAAACTTAAGCTGAATTGAAAACTACCAAATAATATATCCAACTAAAATAGTTTTTTAAAGAGGTATTAAAAATTATTACTAACTTCTTAGACAATATACAATCAAAGTAGAACAATGTTAAGTAGTATAAAGTAATGAAAACATTTTGAGAAAATAATTATAATTACTACCTGACAAATTCATAATGAAAATGATAAAAAAAAAAAAACCCTGGCTGAATACTTATTGAAACTGTGTTTTATAAGCTAAATATTAAATATCCACATTTCCTCTGAATTTGAATTTGTATTTCAGTTTTATTATTCTGGATTTTAAGTATGTTGCTGGTGTGTGTGTGTGTGTGTGTGTGTGTGTGTGTTCTACAAGTAGAACAGATAAAGATTACTTCTTTTTGGTTGTCAATATTTCTGCTCCCTAGTTTTTATAAGTAAGTAAAGTTTGGGGCCCTTTACTGCTTTGTTTCCACGGTCTACCTCTATAGCAGTGGGTTAACTGAAGGAATTAGTTAACGTGCTGTCTAAGTTAACCAACCTGCATTGTTCAGAAGTTAGACATTCTAGCCCACACACTGACATTGGAGTGGGCGCAGTACCTCTGACTCATGGGGCTTGCCTGTCTTAACTGGTGGCAGATGCGGCGTAGACTGGACCTGATGGCCGAGGTTCCAGGTCCTCCACCCACAGGCTTTGGTTCCCTTTGCTTTTGCTTTGTTCTTTAGTTTTCTCTCTTCTTATTTCTTTAAATCATCGCTCCCCAGCCTTCCAGCTAAGATCATTCCTTAACTCTGTGCTTAGCCCTGGCCTTAGACAGAATTAGGACATTTTTGTTGGAAGATATTTTCTTTTTGTTTGGTGCTAGTGGGTAGGCCAGTGTTTTCTGGGGATATCCTGTGCAGGCAGATTGGACAGGAACTTGTTCTGCAAGAACAAAAGAGTGAGTGGGAAGAAAGAAAGAAGGAAGGAAGGAAGGAAACTTTGTAAAAGCCGGAGACGGGAGGGCCTGCTCGGAACGGAAAGACTGTCTGTCTCCTTGGCTTGGGTTCTTGGAGGTGTTTTCCCTTACACACTGCCTTTACTTGTGCTTGTTACTTCATTTAAGGGCTATGTACCATTGGTTGACTTTTATTAAATTTTAAAAAATTTTTAAAAAGCTTTTCATGTGTTGATTATATTTAACCCCCTCCTCCAATTCTTCCCATAGCTTTAAAATGTACAGAAAATTGTTCTGTGAACTTCATTCTTTCTTTATTACTACTATTACTATTTTTTTGCCAAGTAATATAGTTTTGAAGATAATAACTTGCCTTTACTAGCCCTCTTTGGGGCCAGAGTTCCTCCCCAGAATAGAGGAACCCTGTCTCGGTAATTCTTTGTGTATTGGCAGTCAGCAGTGCAGGACTTCTGTCCGTCCTATGTAAGGGCGTCCAGTGTCCCGTGAGCTCTGCTGTGTTCCAGAGCGTTTGCTGCTCGCTCCATAGTGCCTGCTGTGAGTGTGCAGGCTACTTGACTACCCTTCAACAAGCCTTTTGTTGTGTGTTGGTTGCTTTGTTTATAGATACAGTCTTGCTATGTTGTACAAACTTATCTGATGTGGGTCTTAAGATCCTTCTGGCTCAGCCTCTGGAATACTGAGACTGAAGCTGTGTGCCACATGCCTGATTTAAAAAATGTATATCTTTTTTTAAAAAAAGCCTCTTTTATATGAGCACTTTTGGGTCAGGGGAGAAGGGCTATTGTTGTTCATTATTCAAGAAAAATTCCTGTCCTCATAAAACATTGCACCCGGAAGAGTTAGGTAATATACATGTGTATCCTAAGTAGGTAAACTGTGTGATGTGTTTTGTAGAACAAACTGGGGGCGACTAAATCAGGAAAGGAAACGTGGGAGATGTTAGAGTGTTGTTAGGAGTGATGCACTTCAAAATAGATAGGATCATCAGAAAATGTTATCCCCGGAGAGTTACATTTGAGTGAAATGTAACTGAGACGGAAGAAAGGCCGGTGCGGGGAGGCAGGGGTGTATACCTGCCATGTTTAAGCAGTAGTAGGGAGGGTAGTGGTCAGCATTGAAGGAAGACTGGGGGAGAAATGTACTAGGGCTAGAGAAAGGGCTCAGTGGTTAAGAGCACTCCCTAAGCTAGCCAAGGACTGGGGTTCAAATCCCAGCTGTGTATGGTGGTGCATACCTTTAATCCCAGGCAATGGGGAAAAAGAGGGAGGTGGACCTCTGTGAGTTCAAGACCAGCCAGGGCTACATAGTAATACCCTGTCTTAAAAAGGAAGATGAATTGGCCAAATTAAACTATGAGGGACCTGAAAGGCCCTTTAAGGATTTGCTTTTTACTCTAAAATTGGGACCAATGAAGCATTTTAAACATAGAGTAACAATCTGACTTTTTTTTTTTTAAAGCTTTAAAAGGAACATGTATAGACATACAGAAATCAGTAGCCTAATGAAAGAGTGTTGGTAGAAGTGAAAAGGGTGTGTGAGAAATGGATAGATTTTGGATGTTTTAAATTGTTTACATTAATTTAGGTGTGTACACACACGCATGTACATATTCACATGTGAGAGTCAGAGGCCAGTTTTTGACATTAGGTTCTCTTCTTCCTCCGTGTGGTTTCTGAGCATGGAACCAGGGTTGGCAAGCTAGCGGCAGGCAGCATTAGCACTCAGCCATCTCCCTGGACTCCTAGGTGTTCTGTGAGAGTAAGAACAGAGACATGAACAATCAGAGTTTGTGGCCAGAGCACCTAACTCGAGAGTTACCATTGAGTGAGGTGGGGAATTCTGGCAGGAGAAACAGATTGGAAGCAGGTATGGGTTGGAGAGCAGCTTTACTTGGTAAATTCCAGTGGTGTCATTGGTGATTTCTGGCCTTCGTGTTGCGAAGCCCTGCATAATACACTGGTGCATTTGTTTGCTCAGTTTGGCTTTGTGGATCTTAACGTTGAAGATGCTGGGTTTCACAAAGGTAAATGTGCTATTTGCTAATTTTGTCTTCCATCATGCTTACGTTGGTTTTAGCATCTTCTAAACACTACAGAAAATCAAGTTCTGAATATTACTTAACGGGTAGCTTTGTTTGTTTGGTTTGGGTTTTTTGTTTGTTTTTGCATCGGGGTCTCACTATGTATGCACTATAGCTCTGAATAGCCTGGAACCTTGAACTCAAGAGATCTGCCTGCTTCTGCCTCCCCAGTGCTGAGATTAAAGGTGTGCCCACCACACACATCTGGTTAGTATATTTTAGATTAAGATACATTTCATTGTTTCCGATCTCTTACGTTTTTGTGTAAGTTGGGTGTCATGCAACTAACAGCTATTGAGTACAGATTATGGAACCTTTGGGGGGAAATGTGATTGTTATCCATAAGAAGTACATTGTGAGGTTGGGAAAGAAATCTAGAGAGGAGGGGTTGATGCTGTAAATGTGGTTTTAAGGGGAGACTGCAGATTCAGAAGGGAACTGGGTCTTGTAAAGTGAGGAGTCAGCCAGTCAAGAGAAAAGCAGGAAACGGGGGCTGGGGAGATAGCTCTTCCAGTAAAGTACTTGTCTTCAAGCGTGGGGAGCTGAGTTTGATTCCCAGAACCCATGTTTTTAAAAGCTGCCTGTGGTGGCACACTTGTACTGGGGAGCCAGACTGACTAATCTCCTTGATGAGCTCTAGGCCAGTGAGACACCTATTTTAAAAAGAAGGCGGATGGCTCCTGAAGAGTAACAGAGAGGTTGTCCTCTAGCCTCCACGTGAATAGATGTGTACCTACTGTGCACACACATACAAAGAAATAGTGAGAAAGGCCACTACAGGTATAGTGATTGCGTGAACAAAGGCCCAGATGTGGAAGGCAGCACCCTTAAAGCTTACAATGTAAGGTGTGGTGTGGGGAGAGGTAAAGCAGAGAATTTGGTCCACTTTGCTCATGAAAGAGCTTAAAAGCCAGGAATGAGGAGACTCCAGTTTGATGATGAACGCTTAAAGGGCTGAAGAGTGATATGGTCCACTTTTTGTCTTAAATAGATCACTTTGCCAGCTGTGTGGAGGATGGATTTGAGGGAGACAAGACTGGAGGCAGTAGTCCAGGTGAGATCTGTTGGGGATCTGAACGAAGAGATTGAAGGAGAGATGGAGAAGAGGGGATGACTTGAAACAACACGAAACCACAGATGCAAAGCTTTCCCCCTTCAGAATGGCTGAACTAATTTTAAAAAAAAAAAAAAAAAACCTAGGAAAAAGACAAAGAGAAAAATGTCACAGGACATAGATCATTTGCAAACAGACACTAACACAGTCCCTTGGATCAAGAAAATTGTTATTGGAAGAACAGTGGTTTTGAGGTGGTTTGGTTCCCCCCCCCCTTGTTTGTTTTGTACAACCAAACTAGGGTATGAGAATGAGGTAATTTTCAACAAATGTGGTATAGGAATAGATTCAGAAACTATAAGGCCTTGAGAAGAAACAGATCTTACAGGGCCTTAGCTGGTGTACATAATTGAAACTCGAAAGTACATTGGTGGTATTTTCTAGAACCTTGAGTAAATTACTCATAGTTTACAAAAATCTACTGCCCAGGAAAAGAGATTTTAGTTTAAAAAAATTAAAGCAATGAACAATTGTAAGCTATTATAACATAAAAAAGATGTTTTAGATGTTAATAGTATTTTATATTAAATTAAATTGTGTTTCTTTTTCTTTCTTTCTTTCTTTACTGTTTTTGAGAGAAGGTAAGTCTCACTCTGTAGTCTAGGCTGGCCTCACATGCCTCCTGAGTGGTGGGTTACAGGTGTGAGCTGCCATGCCTGACTCAAATGTGTTTTTGTTTAGCAGAGAACTTCAGCCTTTATCTTGCTAGAAGCATTGTGTTTGTATTTGTTATTTGTAAATAGAAACTTCCTTTCCCTACAGTTTTTTTTATATGAAGGCATAAAGGAAGCACCTAGCTTAGAAGGGTTTGTTAATTTTACCATTCATATTTCTGGTCATTAGTACAGTAGTTGGGTGTGAGGGACACTCCTGTAATCCTAGCACTTGTGTGTGTGTGTGTGTGTGTGTGTGTGTGTGTGTGTGTGTGTGTGTGGCGTGGGTGGGGGCTGGGTAATAGATGGCAGAAGGATCAGGAGTTCAAGGTCACCCTCCACTGCATAGCAAGTTTGAGACTGAGGCCAGTGTGGGCCATTTAGGGCCCTAGCTCAACCCCACCTCTAAAAAGTTGCAAGTCATTACTACAGCAAAGTATCACACATACTTTATAAAGCTAGCAAGCACTTGTTGGGAAGTTTTGTTTCTCATTTTTAGAGAACTGCACCTTTGCTATTCATTCAGGCCTGGTTTAGGTGACTGTGTGGAGATCAGAACTAAATGCTTGTGCTGTGGCCTTTCCTCTGGTGCTGTAGTACAGTTGCAGCAGGTTGATTGCTGCCCTTAAACCCAGGAAATACAGCACCTTTGCTTGCTCTCTTGTGTGTCGTTTTTTTGAGATAGAGTCTCATGTAGCTCAGGCTGGCCTTAAACTCACTGTCCAGTGGAGGAGACCTGGAGCTAACAACCCCTGGCTTATTCTTGGTACTTGTGAACACTTCTCAGTGTGAGCTAGCAGCTCAAATGCTGCCCCTGCACTGAGCTGAACTCTTGGCGGTCTCACTCACTGGGCTTCTTTCCCTTCTTGTGTCTTTCAGAAGTTTTGCACCGCCCCTATGGCTGTGACGCTGAATCTCAGGCACTGAATGAAGCTATCAGGTGGAGCTCCAAGGAGAACTTGCTGGGAGCCACTGAGAGTGACCCTAATCTCTTTGTCGCACTTTATGACTTTGTGGCAAGTGGTGATAACACGCTCAGTATCACTAAAGGTGAGACTTCTCCTCTCCATTCTGCTTCACAGTTTTCTTTGGCGGCCGGCCGAGAAATGAAGAGCCTGTGCTGCCTTCTGCCACTGCCACTGCCCAGATGACTGTGCCCAGGCACTTCCGCTTCCTTCTCTTTCACCTGTTTCTGGACGGCCGTCTCACAAACAGTCAGCCCTGTTGTCAGGATTGATTAAGAAGAGAATGTAGAAAGAGTCCATCCATATTGGTAGAACTTTGTCTCTAAAACCCGCCCGCTTCCTCTGTTCACATTGAACTGTGATTGAGACAAGCTGCAGTGCAGATCCCCCACTGGCACTCAGGTCCTCTGCGTGGACTGCTACAGTCCTCTGCGTGGACTGCTACGGTCCTCTGCGTGGACTGCTACAGTCCACAGTGAGGTCAGGAACTTACACCCATCTCACTGAAGTGCACTTCTGTTTAGGTTAGCAACATTGTCAGTTTTTGGAGCAAGGCTCTGTAGAGAGAAAGTCGTCCAGTGCTTCCAATCAGATGCATGGTTCTTATTTCTGTAGAGAGAAAGTCGTCCAGTGCTTCCATCGGGTGCATGGTTCTTATTTCTGCAGAGAGAAAGTCGTCCAGTGCTTCCATCGGGTGCATGGTTCTTATTTCTGCAGAGAGAAAGTCGTCCAGTGCTTCCATCGGGTGCATGGTTCTTATTTTGTTGTTGTCCAGCTCAGTTGCACTGGCCTAGACAACCAGTTCTTTCTATGGGCTGGTGAAAGAACAGTTAGTTAGGAAGGATCTGTCTCTCCTACTCTAATATCTTTAGAGAGTAAATGAGATTGTTTTCAGAGGCCAGTTCTTATAAAAAGGAAACACTAAGAACAAGACCAGATAAAATCACCAATCATTTTTTGAACACCAATAAAAATAGTGGAAGTTTTATGAGAAAGAATAAGTGGGGACATTATCGTTCGTTTTGCACATGAATTGGGTTTTGTTTGTCTGCGTTAGTCTGGTTTGTCTGCCTTTCTTTGTTTTTTTTTTTTTTTTTTTTTTTTTCTTCTTTTTTCTTTTTTGGGCAAGGGGAATAGGGGAGCTGTAAAGCCTCCCACTGTGAGGAAAATTTATCTCAAAATAATACTTAAATGAAATTATAACAAGTGATTATTTCTCAGACAGATACCTTTGATTTATAAGGTTCAGAATGAAGCAGTTAGTGGAAATGATGATACTAAGGCCAGTAGGCCTCCCCTGACCGTGAGGAAAAATTTCCATATAAGATTTTTATAAATATTTGTTAACTTTGGAACCCCTTGCAAGCTAGGCAAGTGCTCTACTGAAGAGCTACAACCCCAGACTCAGCATATCACTTTTTTTTTTCTTTCCCAAGACAGGGTTTCTCTATGTAGCTTTGCGCCTTTCCTGGAACTCACTTGGTAGCCCAGGCTGGCCTCGAACTCACACAGATCTGCCTGGCTCTGCTTCCCGAGTGCTGGGATTAAAGGCGTGCGCCACCATCGCCCAGCAACATATCACTTTTTAAGTGCTATCAAATTCACTAAAGCAGAATTCCTTAAAACTGAGTTTCTTAAATTGTACATGGATTTAATCTATGTGTATGGGCCTTTTGCCTGACTTCATGCATGAGTACCACATGTGTGCTTGGTGCCCCATGAAGGTCACGAGAATGGTTGCATCTCATGGAGATGGAGTTACAGGTGGTTGTGAGATAACATGTGGTGCTGGGAATCTAGCCCAGGTCCCTGGAAGAGCAGCTAGTGTTTTTAAGTGCTGAGCCATCTCTCCGCCCCCAAACCGAGTTTCTCAGACTGGAGTATAGGCATGTTCAGACAGTGTACATGTACATGCACATAGGAGGCATAGGAAAGTGAAATGTAGGCTCTCCTCTGGTCAGCGTGAGATAGGTATGCATGTGAAGGTTATGGTTATTCTTACATAAAGTTTGAGGCTAAAACAAAGGACTTCAAGCCATGTTCTGTTGTGTGGTAGTCCTTTATATGGTAGTGTTCTCTGTGTACTTGTTTGCAAAGCAGTGATTAAGAACATGATTGGCTAGGTACAATTTTCTCATGAGTATTTTCCAAGATGGTTCATTCACCAAGGAAACATTGATAAAGTCTTATTAATTTCTCAGTTACTAGTTATAACAACCATTAATATGCTGCTCAAGGACTGGGATTCCCTTTATCTCATGATTGACAATAGTTTTTCTTTAAAAACCATGAAATTTTTATATTGGTTTTTTATTAATAAAAAGATGTCAAACTGGGTGGCAGTGGTTGTGCACACCTTTAATCCCAGCACTCGGGAGGCAGAGGCAGGTGGATCTCTGTGAGTTTGAGGCCAACATGGTCTACAGAGCGAGATCCAGGACAGGCACCAAAACTACACGGAGAAACCCTGTCTCAAAAAACCAAGAGAGAGAGAGAGAGAGAGAGGTCATGCTGAAGCCTCATTGTTGAGTTGTTATTATTAATGAGGCAGGGTCTCCTGTAACCCAAGCTTGATCTTTATACAAATCTGGGTAGCCTTGAACACCTAACCCTCCTCTCTCTCCATTCCAAGTGTTGGAATTAGAGGTGTTTGACATCTTGTCTGCCTTTCTATAGTTTCAAGGAAAAAGAATTATCCTTTAAAAAGAAAATAACACGCCGGGCGTTGGTGGCGCACGCCTTTGATCCCAGCACTCGGGAGGCAGAGCCAGGCGGATCTCTGTAAGTTCAAGGCCAGCCTGGGCTACCAAGTGAGTTCCAGGAAAGGCGCAAAGCTACACAGAGAAACCCTGTCTCGAAAAATCAAAAAAAAAAAAAAAAAAAAAAAGAAAGAAAATAACACTTACTATAGTTTTTCTTTTGAAAGTAATGGGTGGCTTGAATTAAATTAAGAAACATTTTGGGGCTCAGTGGTTTACGAGCACTTGCTGCTTCTGCAGAGGACCCTGGTTCAAATCCTGGCACCCAGTGATAACTCATAAAATCTGATATGCTCTTCTAGCTTCTTCAGGTACCATACACATACATGGTACACATACATACACGCTGGCAAAAAAAATTATACATATTAAATAATAAATGTGTTTTGAAAAAAAGTTTGATGTTGTGTAGCTAGAGTTTTCCTGCCTGGCCCACGGTCAGGATAAATCTCTTTCACCTGCCAGTCCCACAGCCGCTCAGACCAAACCAAGTAAACACAGAGACTTATATTGCTTACAAACTGTATGGCCGTGGCAGGCTTCTTGCTAACTGTCCTTATATCTTAAATTAATCCATTTCTATAAATCTATACCTTGCCACATGGCTCGTGGCTTACCGGCATCTTTACATGCTGCTTGTCCTGGCGGTGGCTGGCAGGTGAAAGAGATTTATCCTGACCGTGGGCCAGGCAGGAAAACTCTAGCTACAATGTTGACTATGTGGCTTTTGCTTGAAATTCCAGCATTTTGAGATACTAAAGCAAAAACATGTTGGCCAGGTAGGCTACAGAGTGAGACTCTGTCTTTAAATGAAAGTTTTAGAGAAAGCAATATTGTGTACCTGTAAGCAGAAGGCTTGACCAGGGGACTGATGTTATCTATCCCTGGATGACAGAGTGAGACCTCCCCCATAGCAAAAATAAAAAAGTTCTTTCTAAGATTCCTGTCATGACCTGACAGTGTGCGCTTCCCTGTGCATTCCCATGGTTCTCCTCCTCCTGTCTGTCCTGACCTGACAGTGTCTGCTTCCCTGTGCATTCCCATGGTTCTCCTCCTGTCTGTCTGTCCTGACCTGACAGTGTCTGCTTCCCTGTGCATTCCCATGGCTCTCCTCCTGTCTGTCTGTCCTGACCTGACAGTGTCTGCTTCCCTGTGCATTCCCATAGTAATCAAGACTTCCAGAGTAGAAAATGCTAACTAAAAAGGGGAGGGGGAGAAAAGGCAAAGCCCTAGGATTTTTTTACTTTATCCTGATTATGATAGCCTATATTAAGCACTTTTGTATAAATGTTTAAGGAAGCAGCAGTGTAGACACACACACACACACACACACACACACACACACACACACACACACGAGTTTTCCTAGCAAGTTCCTTTCTTTTGTTCCCATAGTTAGCTAGTGTGCATCTGCGCATTTGTGGATCCCCACCACTATACCAGACACTCTTCTTGTCTTATTATCTGTATACAGTGTATAATGTGTGCATGTGTGAGTTTCTTCACAGACCTCTGAGTGCTTTCTCCCACATCCAGGTGTCTTCTCAGGTGAAATGATACGGTGAATAGAAAGCCGTGTTATGGTAAACATAGTGTAGGCCACGGGAGAAAGGTAGATGGCTACCACGATAAGTCTGAATTTTCCCTCAGCAGCCTTGGCCTGGTGTCTTCTGGGCCCTGTCTGTAGGTTGATTGCCTTCTTTCTGCTCTCTGGCACTAAGGTAGCAAGTGTGAACTCTATAGAAAACCTTGTGTCTCTTGGAAATTAGAGTCCTTAGATGAACATTTATGTTATCGTTGCTATCTGTTACTTTGTCTGTTTTGACAAAGAAGCTTCTAGTCTGTGCTGCAAGTATGGGCAAAGTGTTTATTGAAGTCTGAAGCAGATGTTTCCAGTTTAATAGTGACATCAAGAGAGTGAAGCTGATACAAAGATTCACCAAGTGATTTAGATTTGGGGTTCCAACTTCACAGTTATTTTCTGTTTGCACAGACTAATTTTAGAGAAAAGGGTAGAGTGATTCATGCTTTCTGGGAAACAGGAAGAACTGGGAAAATGGAACTTTGAACCCTTGAGTCCTGGAAACACTTGTGCTGTGAGAGTCTTCCCCAGCCCTCCCGTCCTCTACACAGTTGTGTGCTGACACCTCGGTTGGGTCTGGAGTCTTGCGGGGGGTGTTGGGGCAGGTGTTTGCTTACATTGATGGCCCTGTTGCTTCACTGTCTTCTGACAATTGCAGTCACTTTGTATCTCACACGTCTCATTCCTAAGCTTTTGTTATCGTTAACACTGGATCGTATGTATGTATGTATGTATGTATGCATGCATGTATGTATGTATGTATAGCATCTCTCTTTTAAGTGAAAGTAAATTTTATTTTTCTTTTGAAGAGTAAGTACTATCTAGGTGTTAGTACAGTTCGGGAGACTGAAGAATGGTCATGAGTCCAAGTCTCGCCAGTCTAGGCTACATGAAACTGTCTTAGAAGAAGGGGTGGGCAGGTGGGCTTGGTAGATGGTTTGTGATTAAGAGCGCTTACTGCTTGCTCCTTCAGAGGATCAAAGTTCAGTTCTCAGTATCCATATTGGATAACTCACAGTTGCCTGTTACTCCAGTCCTAGGGGATCCAGCACTCCTTTCTGGACAATCACACATGCATATTCTCTCTCTCTCTCTCTCTCTCTCTCTCTCTCTCTCTCTCTCTCTCTCTCTCACACACACACACACACACACACACACACACACACACACACACACAC
>CABHPH010141433.1:56250-76738 GCA_902168325.1 Peromyscus nudipes | reverse complement strand
GTGTGTGTGTGTGTGTGTGTGTGTGTGTGTGTGTGTGTGTATGATTATGTGTGAGAATGTGGGCTGGAGGATGCTATGGCATGTATGTGGAGGTCAGAGGACAGATTTCCAGGAATTCTCTCCTTCCATGTTGGTTTCTGGGGTTCAAACTCAGGTCATCAGGTTTGGTCAGTAAGGGCTTTTACCTAATGAACCATCTCATTGGCCCTATATATTTTTACTTTTTAGAGTTTTATTTTGAAATAATTTTAGACTTTTAGGAAAGTTATACAATAAATTTAATCTATATGAACTCAGACTTTTCAAATGTTAGCATTTTAACACATTTGATGGAAATTCTCTTCACAAGCTTTTTTTTTTTAACCCCTAAACCACTTGAAAGTAAGTTGCAGATATTACTCTCTGTCTACCTTTTCAAATTTTGGGGATTGTACTAAAAACAAGGTTATTTTCTTTTATGAAAATAGAAATACTGGGCAGTGGTGGCTCACGCTTTTAATCTCACCTCTCGGGAGGGAGAGACAGGTGGATCTCCATGTGTTCGTGGCCAGCCTGGTCTATAAAGTGAGTTCCAGGATAGCCACCCCAGTTACACAGAGGAACCCTGTCTCGAGAAACAAAAAAAACACCCCAAAACCAACCAACCAACCAACCAACCAACCAAACAAACAAACAAACAAACAAACAAAAAACAAAAAAGAAAGAAAGAAGAGAAAATAGTACAAATACAAAAATTAGAAATTTAATGAATAGTTGCTAATCTGTAGATTTTATCTAAATATCAATTTTCCTGCTAATACCTTTATAAGTACAAAACCGTGGAACCCAAAGCTGTGTCTAGATACCATGGTTCTTCACCTCTTAGTCTCGAATGGCCTATTGTTTCTCCTTTTCTTTCATGGCCTTGACATTTTAAAGGGCACAGGACTTTCTTTGAGAATCGCATTGCTTTGAACTTGTTTGATGTTTCTTGTGATTCAGTTCTGATTATATACTTCCTTTATTCAAGCAGGGTCTCAGGAATTCCGGGCTATCTCCACACTTGCTATGTAGCTGAGGAGATGGCCTTGAAGTGCTCACTTTTCCTCCCTCTTCCTCCTGTATTCTAGGATTGCAGGCATGTGCCACTATGCCCAGGTTTATTCCCAGGTGACAGGAATCAAGCTCGGGACCTCGAACGGTACACAAGCTCTCTCTACCAACTGAGCTCCAACCCTGATTCTGGGTCTGTATTTTAATGTCACAGTGATGTATTTTCTTTAGCATGTCATGTTGGGAGGTACTTGATGTTGACCATCCCCGTTCTGGAGACAGTGATTTCGGCCACCTGCTGGGGACCCCTCCACCCCCACTCTGCATATGTCTTCCTTCTGGAGCTGCTGCTGGTTACAGCACAACGATGTTGAGGTGACATTTCCTTATGTAGTTAGCTTCTTCTGGGGTGCTCACTGAGCTCCTCACCCAGGTTGACACCTACAGATGTTATGCCACTGAGTCACAGCAGAGGCACATCTGGAAGGTAGAGCTAAGTCAAGGTGTTCTTTCCAATCAGAGTCCTGCTTAATGTGTGCAGTCCACGTGGAGTATGGTGCTTGATTCTGTGTGTGTGCAATCCACGTGGAGTATGGTGCTTGATTCTGTGTGCATGCCATCCACATGGAGTGTGGTTCTTGACTTTCTGTGTGCATGCCATCCATGAGGAGTATGGTTCTTGTCTCTCTGTGTGCATGCAATCCATGTGGAGTATGGTTCTTGACTCTGTGTGCATGCCATCCACATGGAGTGTGGTTCTTGACTCTCTGTGTGTATGCAATCCATGTGGAGTATGGTGCTTGATTCTGTAATATAGTTTAGGGCATTCAAAAAGATAATTTTTATTTATTCTTTGAAAGTTTCATACATCTATCCAATGTATTTTGATCATGTTAACCTACCATTATTTCACTCCAACTAGCTGGTGCCCTTCCTCCCACTTTATCTCCTCTTTCTTATATTATTAATAATGTCCCAAGTCCAATTAGTGCTGGAGATATGGGCGTGGGTGTGTGGGCATCCACCGAGGTAAGGGCAACCTACCAGAGGCCAAGTCCCTAAGGACAGTGACTCTCCTTCCTTCAGCAGCCATCAACTGCCAGTAGCTCCTTAAATAGGGGTGGAGTTTCAGGGGGCACCGTCCACCCAGGTTGAAAGTTTGTCTGGCTTTATCGTGTATAGGTAGCCACAGGTACTCTGAGCTGGTGTGTGCAGTGGAACTGTCATGTCAGGAGTCACAGGTACTCTGAGCTGGTGTGTACAGGAGGCCTGTCATGTCAGGAGTCACAGGTACTCTGAGTTGGTGTGTACAGGAGGCCTGTCATGTCAGGAGTCACAGGTACTCTGAGTTGGTGTGTACAGGAGGCCTGTCATGTCAGGAGTCACAGGTACTCTGAGCTGGTGTGTACAGGAGGCCTGTCATGTCAGGAGCCAGCATTTCACAGCTTTCCCCTCCCTGACCCCATCCGATGACTCTGAGCACCACATTCCTGTGAGGCTTACCTGGTTGTGCTTCTAGTTTTTGTAATGCTGGAGACTGAACTCGGACACTTGCAAACAGCTGACAAGGACTCTCCTCTCGCCTTGTCCACCAGTTCCCGTGGTTGTGATTTAGAAGAACGTGCATTGGCAGAAGTGTCTCATGTGGCCAGAAATGCCTCTTCCGTTTGCCTTCCCTTTTACACTAAGCATCTGAAATGTCCTCGTATTCCCCAGCAACAACGCCTTTCATATGAGATGCACTTCTGTAGCCCACTGCACTTAGGTTTGTGGCATCTGATCTTTAGGACTCCTTTTATTTTGCACATATAGTGATTTTTTTTTCTAGCTAGTGTATCAATCTTTGGCCCACAGCTAGCTGCTCTTTTTTCCCCTCCTGTGAAATCTCCCTAGGCTCTTCTCATTACACACACACACACACACACACACACAGAGAGAGAGAGAGAGAGAGAGAGAGAGAGAGAGAGAGAGAGAGAGAGAACACAAAACGAAGCAGAATGCTGTATGCTGCAGTAGTTATTTTTCTATCTATAATTAGTTGTGTATTTGCCCATTATTGTTTTTTAACTATGGTTCAGCTTGGACTTTCAACTTAGAGACTTTTAGCAAACTGTTTTTATTAGCATATATTAATTATACATAATGATGGGTTTCATTATGACATCTGCACACATGTACATAATGCATTCTAATCATAGTCACCCCATTACCCTCTCCTGTCCACCCATTCCTACTAAAAACCCCTTCCTTTTCCCAGACAGCCTTATTTCACACCGCTCGAGCGTGTGTGTGTGTGTGTGTGTGTGTGTGTGTGTGTGTGTGTGTGTGACCCTGTGACTTTTACTAGGGTTGCTTACAGGAGCACGAGTGAGCATTTGTTTAGGGGACATGGACACCTAACTAGTATCTTCACCATTGTACAAAATACCTCTCTAACATTAGTGAGGACTCAGTGCTTCTCATGTTTTGGAAATGGGTTGGGGAAGGCTAAAAAAAAAAAAAGAGAGGAGTCTCTTGTGAGTGATTAGGGGTTTCACCCACAGTATTTCATGCGTCACTTCTTCCATGTGATGTCGTTTCCCCCTTCCTGAGTTCTAAAGCAGTAGGTGAAGGTGTGGTCTTTGTTGTTCCAACTCAGTAGTTGCGGTGCTATTGTGTGTACATTAATTATCCTACCTACCTGAAGCTGCTGCTGTGTGCACAGAAGATGCCCTAAGTCATAGGTTAGTTCTAGACAGGGCAAGATATCCCCATCTGGGTTCCTTCAACCTACCACATTTCTAATATTTATGAAGCCACAGATGGTTAAACTGTGTCGCCTTTAAAGGTTGATTTTTCACCTGTGGTTTTAAAGATTTGTCATTGACCCAAATGAAAACTTAGAATTCACAGTAGTTAATCTGTAGACCAACCAGAGTTAAACAGGATTGCAGAGAAGTTAACAGTTTCCCACCCAAGGTTGCACCTTCTCACTTACATTTCATAGAATTTTACAGTTTTTTCTGCCTAAAACCTTACAATCATATAACTTGGATGGATTTTAATTATGTGTTTTCCTCTTTCCATAACTTGTGAAATTCTCAGGAAAATTCATTCAATTGGGGAAAACAGATGATGATGGTGTCTGAAGATCCTAACACAGTGTTGTGACTGAGACTAGATTTAGGTCTGTGGAAAGAGAGAGGCTGGACTGAGCTGTCATCAAGTCGAAAGTTGAATGTTTGGTTTACACCTGGGCTGGAGGTCTTTGATTCAGGGTAGAGCTTTTCAGATGTGTGTGCAGTATAGGTTGACAGAAAAAGAACAAGGAAGCCCCAGACAATGAGATGGCCACCCAGAATGGAGATGGAACCCATATCCTACACACCAATGTAATAAATCTCTTTTGGGATATAGATTCATTTTGTTGGTTTTATTCTACAAGAGAACTCTACTTCAGACAGGCAAAGACAGAACTGTGGAGATGAGAAAGAGGTGGATTTGAGCTGTCATTGGAAGACAGAATCAACACATACTAGTGTGGAATTTTGTTCTTCAGTTAAAAGTACATTGGTGGCCATAGACATGAAAATTGGTAGCGTTCATATCACTGATCCTGTAGATACTGTGGCGAATGAAAACTTGGAGACTGACCAGGTTTACAGTTTGTTGAGATGACTGAGTTTTTGTCAGCATAGGACAAGCCAGACTCCTTTCTTCCTCCATACCCATTAAACTCACCTTCCTCTCTCCTCCTACTTCCTTGTTGGTCCTCCAAGCTTATTAGACAGCTGTTGGGGAAAAGCAGCTTAAATGATGGATGGATGGATGCTCCATCTGCAAATGCTCCACTGAAAGATAACCGTGAGCCCACCAAAAGGACAGTAGAGGGCTTTGCTGGATTCCCTGAGCCCATTATGAAACAGCTATGGCCTGAACTTTCAGCATAAGTTCCAGAGAGCTATGGCAGCAGCGTTATTGCAATTAGTTTACAGTTTCGGAAAAACAACGTGTGCGCATTACCTGCAGGACAGAAGTGGAGCAGACCACGACTTTTTACTGATAGGAATTTGCCATGGAATGTCTCACTTGGCCTCTGGAAACGAGGAGTTTGCCCATCTGCTGACAGATCCCGGCATGCTGCCATGAGGACTCGGTACAGGCTTGCCTCACCACACCGCCCTCCACTTTCAGCCAACCCAAGGCACTGCGTGGTCCTTTCCTTCAGTCAACTCTGAGGAAACACACACATTCTTTCTTTCACTTTTCCTTTCTTTTTTTCTTTTAATAGTTAAATAGTTTTCTTGTTTGGAATATAGACAGGCTGGAATACCCCTGCAAGAAAGACTGAAGCCTGAGAAGCAGTCTTCAGCTGAGTTGGCTCCTCAGAGCACAGTCTCTGCCACCAGCAAGTTCAGAGCTGAGCCTCTGCAGCTGACACGGAAGAGGACACACACTCGGGCCCTGATGTGGGTCCGGCCCTGCTTCTTTCCTAGCATCCAGAGGAAGCCTGCTCTTCAGGGAAGCACCAATCACACTTCCTGGAGAGTCCCTCTCACCGCCATCAGAATAGCTGCCATCTGTAGCCACGGGGATCAACTCCATTGCCAACTATAGGGACTCAGAATTTTGGAAACACTTCTGGGAAAGGAAAATTGACCTTCTGTTGATTGGCAGTTGCTCCAGTGTGGCTCTGTTTCTGCTGGGATGTGTTATGTTGTGTGTACATAAGAACTGCTCCTGAGTTTACGAGTTTCAAAGAAGATGGTAAAGTCTTGATTTAAGTTAATTTATTACAATAAAACTGCACTGGAAATCCAAAAATAAAGAGTGAGAACAGGTGAGAACCAATGCTGGCGAGGATGTGGAGAAAGGGGACATTCATTCGCTCCGTGCAGGAATGCAGACTCGTGCAGCCATCACTAGTGGAGTGGTTCCTCAAAAAGCCAAAAATAGAACTACCTTATGGTCCAGCCACACCTTTCCCCAGCATGCCACAGGCATCTACACACCCCTAAGTGCCTGTCAGCGGAAGAGTGGATGAAGGAAATGTGGGTTACACACAGAGTGGGGTTTTATTCGGCTACAAAGAAGAATGAAGGTTTGTCATTTGCGTGAGCATGTATCCAAAAGGATACTCTCTGTTTTGCTTTTGTTTTTCACATGTGAATCCAGAGGAGAAGTAAAATAAGACACAAAAATGGGAATCAATAGAGGAGAGGAGGGATGAATATCTTTAAAGCACATTGTGTGCTTATATGGAAATGGCATAATGAAAGCCCTGTCAATATAGTTGAAAGAAAAAAGACAGGAAGGAAGGAAGAAGGAAAAGAGGAAGGAAGGAAAGAAGAAAGGAAGAAAGGAAAGGAGGGAGGGAGGAAGGGAGAGAAGGACAGAGTGGGAAGGGAGAGAGGGAGAAAGAAGGTCCTTTCACATAGAAGCACCCAACTTTCAGGGCTGAGAAGGCCTTCGGAAGTGGAGCCTCTTCAGGAATGAAGTACAGTCGGCTTGACTGGTATTAACTCAATAGTCTCTCAAGAGGCAACTGTCTGAAGTCTTTAACAAATATAGAAGGAATAAACTCTGAACATTCCCTCAGAAACACATCCAGGAAAGGACCTTGAGAGGTCGGCATGTTCTTCCCTGGACTCTGAATCCATTTGATCTGACCTTCCTTAGAGATCGACCTGTAGAAATTGAGAAGGAGCCAGGCCTTAGGGATTACTGTCAGCTCATTCTCCCCTGCACATCATCGTGGATATGACTGCAAAGCCACCTGTAATTGTTTGTGGTATCTAGATAGCATTCTTGAGAGTCGGTGAAGGGGTGAAGGGGACCCTATGTCAGTGACCAGGTTGGATGCTAGGGGTGGATGCCTGCTCAGGAACATATCCATCCCTCATTATCTAACATGGATTTCGGCATGGTCCCCTGTCTGGGCCATACAGAGGCCACCAGGCTCAGCCAGGGCATAGTCACTGCTCTAACAGTGTCAGGGCATCATAATCAGCATGGCCAGGACCACAGGCCAAGCCAGGTCCAGTGACTGAGGCTGGTGCTGTGGTCTCACTGACACTTCTGAAAAGGTCAAATTGGGAAGGTGACTGGTAACTCCTGAGGACCTAGGCCTGCCACTGGGGGACATGCCTGGGCCACAACGCCCAAGGCTCATCCCTGTCTCTGAAATTTTCTATAGAACCAAGGCTAC
This sequence comes from Peromyscus nudipes, assembly GCA_902168325.1. Taxonomy (NCBI): domain Eukaryota; kingdom Metazoa; phylum Chordata; class Mammalia; order Rodentia; family Cricetidae; genus Peromyscus; species Peromyscus nudipes. Next base: position 69,519 of record CABHPH010141433.1, on the reverse strand, counting down.
CATAAACACCAGTTAGATCTCAGGAAGGAGGACGATTGTTGCCACCCACAAGTGATTATAGCATTGAGAGAGCCTTTCTTTTGAAATTAGATTGTATTCTACAGATCAATAGCCGTTTGTCATTTAATCTCGATGTTAGCAAGCCTGGGTGAGAAAGGAAAAGGTTTATGAAGCCTGTTCTCAGTTTCATGCCTTCGGCTCCTCCGTCCACCTCCTAAGATCATGTAGAATTCCTGGTGTGGGTCTCTCACTTTTTCTGCCAGGCTCTGCTGTGCCAAACCTTGGTGGTCATGGTTGATAGACAGCTGCTGGATAGGCCGGGCCTGTGTCCTCAACCTGTGTCCCTGTGGTCTGCTGTTCAGCTGCTGGCTGTGTAGAGGGAAGCTCTCATGCTCCTGTCAATGCGGGCTTCATGGCACTGACCACATCATCTGTGTACAGATCCTCATAGTCTGTCCTGTCAGCCTCCGGCAGCCTGGGCCATTATGGTCAAAGGCTAGGATGCTCTTCCGATTGATTGCGGCAAGATTCTCAGGGAAATGCACATCTGCAAGAGGCAGGGCCTTTTAGCATCTTAGGAGCTGTGTGTGTTGTATCTATGGAAGCCGAGCACAAGCCAAAGGCAGACGCTTGAACCCAAGGACTGCCACTGGTTTATAGATCAGGATCTGCTCTGAGAGCCATTTGGCCATTTGATAGGATGAGGACTCTAAGGAGAGTTGGACAACTTCCTGTTTCCACCTGGCTTTGTTTGGCGGTCATTTAAAGGTGTCCAAACAAAAAGAATCTGTTTTTTTAAATGTCTTCTAATAGGTTTCCTTGTCCAGTTTATTGTTTTGGCTTTTCTTTTTCTTTTTTTTAATCTTCGGCAGCACTTTTCCCCTTTGTTGCACACAAATGCCATCTGTGATGGCTAATCTTGGTTGTCAACTCGACATACTTGGGGAAAGGGAACCTCAGATGAAGAATTACCCCCATCAACTTGGCCTGGGGGCAGGTCGGTAGGCCATTGTCTTGATTGATGATACATGTGATGGGAGCCAGTCCACTGTGGGTGGTATCACTCATGGTTAAGTGGTCCTGAGTTGTGTAAGAAAACCAAGTACAAGCAGGCTGACCAAGCCAGAAAGCCTTTGCTTTGGTCCCTACATCCAGGTTCCTGGTGAGCTCCTGTCCTGACTTTCCTCAGTGATTGACTGGGACACGTAAGGGTAGGCTAAATAAACCCTTTCCTCGACAGGTTGCTTTTGGGGAGTTTTTCATTACGGTAACGGAAAGCAAACCAGGACAGAAGCTGGTCCCAGAGGGTGGGTGTTGTGATGGACCTCACCATGTGGCTATTAAGACTTGGAATGTTTTGTGGGAAGAAGGTGGAGAATTTGGGGGCTTTGAGCTGGAAAAGCCATTGCCTGTTCAGAGCTTACTAAGCTGTTGTGGGAATTTGGAAGATAATGCCGAGAAGTGCAGATGATGGAGGCCTGGCTGTCGAAGTTTCAGAGGGAAGCAGAGACTCCCAACAGGGTTGTCCTGTGATTTTTGGAATTAAGAATCTATTCCAGCTGAAAACTGAGCTGTGATTAACAAGAGCCTGGCACAGCCAAAGTGAAGCGTTTGCTCTTCTGAGACAATTGATGCTGGGTAGCTAGGGCCAAAAAAACCCAGCTGTGATTAATAGAAAATAAGCATCATTGGGGCTCAGACATGCACTGGGGCTTCTTGGTATGAGGGGAAGAATGTGGGACGTGAGAGGGAAAGAGGAAGAGAAAACAAAGGTATGGGGAAGAGAATAGAAAGGGGGGAATGATACTGGATGGACATGGACCGAGACATGAGCGAACCAAAGTAAGTATGCGGCTGTGCCTTGGCAGCCTGGTGGTCAAATGCCCTTGATGTGCAGTTGGGTTGTTCTTGCTATATTAGAAACTATATATATATATAGAGAGAAACGAAGGTGCCTTCCCAACTGGCACATGTGTACATGTGTGCACTAAGGGTCTGCATCTTCAAAAGACCCTGGATTCACTAAAACAAAAAACAAAAAACAAAAAACAAAAAACAAAAAACAAAAAAAAATGGGAGTAGGGTAGAGGAAGGGATAAGATATTGACGTCCCATTTATGGCTAAGCACCCCAGGCTCAGGGAACATGGAGAAAGAGAAAGTGGAAAGACTGACAGAGCCAGCGGTTGGGGGGGGCACTACTGAAAAAATAATGTCTTCCTGACAGAGCAGGGCTGCTGCACTTAAGGACTCATAGCAGCTGCGGCGAGGATCAAGTCAGTCAGCACTGCAGCATGCGGGGAGTGAATTTCCCCAAGAGGCATAGTCCCTGGTGAACTGTCTGTTCGTCAGTGGATGGCCCCAGACCCACTCAGGCCTATTGCAACTCTAATTAAACTCAGTGGGCTATAAATTACAAAAGGAAAGAAAAGTAGGGACATGAAGTTGGGAAGGGAAGGGAAGGTGTGTGTGTGTGTGTGTGTGTGTGTGTGTGTGTGTGATGCATGAGTGCCATGGCATACATACGAAGGTCATAGGAAAACTTGAGTGAGTTGTTTTTTTTTCTTCCATCATGTGGATCCCAGGGACTGAACTCGGGCTATCAGGTTTGGCAGCTGCTACTTTTATCCAGTGAACCATCTGCCCAGCACCCCCCGGTTTCATTTTATCACTTATACTGTATTTTTTAACTCCTACTCTTTATAGGCTTTTTCTAGGGGATCTTGGGAAGAAATACCTCAAAAGGAATATCTGCTCCACCATGATCTGGGAGGGAAAAGGGTTCGCCTTACCTCCTGAATATGCCACTCACAACACTAATATTCATAAAGCTTTAAAACCCACAGCGCAGCCCAGAACCTGCTCCACGCTTTTCCCATCATCCCATGCTGCCCTCCCCCTGAAATGCTTACTTTCTTTTGTTAAATAAACCTCTGCCTAAACCAACTGTGTCTCTTGATGGAATCTTCTTTCAGAAAGATGAGAACTGAGAACTCTTATCTCCCCCCAATAACCAGAAGACAGGATGGAAGGGAGGAGAGAAAGAAAAACACTTGAGATTGGAAAAAGCACAGGGACAAATAGTCATCTTTTTTAATGAGACCTTTTCACCATCTTTCTTTTGCCAAGTCGTTCTGACCAAGCAACTTCTGTGTGACCGAAGGTTCAAAGCCATGCGTTTTGGGGAACAATGTTCCATGGAAGGATTTGCCCACAGGCATTCCTCTGACAGTAGGCATGTGAGCAAGGTCTGTGGTCCTCCCTCCTCTGTTAAGTCCAGACTGACGTGGTGCAGACGCCAACAATAGCACTTTAGAGATGAGTGGTCCTCAGTGACCACTGCTCCATGGTGACTGTGAGTCCAGATGCTGGCCTGATGTCACCCTCAGCCACCACCTCGACACCTCCTGCCCAGGTCTGTGCCTCCCCTTTTGAAGGGCTGTACTGTTCTCACTTCCGCTCTACACCAAGCCTGCCACAGAGCAGATGCTCAACTAACTCTTCGGAAAAATATAACTGAAATTACAGTTATGGTGGAAGAACCAACCACCACACCAAACCTGGTCACACCACAGGCCTCCCCCAAACCTGGTCACACCACAGGCCTCCCCCCAAACCTGGTCACACCACAGGCCTTCCCCCCAAACCTGGTCACACCACCGGCCTCCCCTCCAAAACAATACAGAACTGTGACTCTAAATATTCCTCACAGATAGCCAGGTGCCTGCTTCAAAGAGAGATTGCCACTTAACTTGGAACTTTGAAAATCAGTTAATTGCTCATGTATCAGTTTGCTTGTTCACCAAAGTCTGGAGTATGAGAGAAAATCTAGCCATTGTGTCCAACGTGTGGGCAGTATGTAGCTAAGAATAGCTATGAATGCAGCCCAACACAAAAGCATGCACTTCTTTCTGAAAACATTATGAGACTTTTACCCCCATCTCCCCCCCCAACCCCAGCCCATTTTTTTTTTTGTAACTTGATTGCTTGTTTCTCTAATATGGACATTGTAAATGACCAAGTCAAATTGTAATATCAAAATGGATACGTCTGCAAAGAACACAGAAAGAACTATTGCCCTTTTGTGGAGACATAGAGGCCTTGTGAGGCATCAGAACCAATCCCCCCACACTGGCACACCACTTTCCTCAGGCCTTAGCTCCCCTGAACAGTTTGTGTGGCATCAATGCCTTCAAGACCATTGTTTGAATCTGAGGGTGCATCTGTATTTGTGGCAGAATTGCAGTCTAAGTCACCATCTGGTGCCACCCACCCCTTCCTAAGTCAACCTTGTCAGACTGTGTGGCCTGGTAAAAACACTACAAATGTCAGTACTGTAAAAGTGTGGGCTTGAAATGGGGAAGTATCAGCAGCTTTAAGAAAGATCTGATAGGTTATCATGCATGCCCATGATGAAAAGGTGTACACAAGCTGTCTTACAGTTCCTAATTCTGTAATAAAATACGAAGATCAAAGGCAACTTGGGGAGGAAATGGTTTGTTTTACCTTATAGCTCTCAGGTCACACTCCATCAGTCAGGGAAGGAATTCAAGGCAGGAACCTGGAGGCAGGAACGGAGTCAGAAGCAATGGAGGAACGCTGCTTATTGCCTTGCTTCTCACAGCTTGCTCAGCCTGCTTTCTTATACAATCCAGGATCTGTCCAGAGGCCATACCACCTACACTGGGTTGACTCCTCTTACATCAATTATTAGTCAAGAAAATGTACTACAGGCTTAACCCAAAAGCTTCTCTAGAAGGGACATTTTTCTCGATTGAAGTCCCCTCTTTTAAAACAACTGTAGCTTGTATCAAGTCGACATAAATCTAGCCAGCACATGAGTTTATACCCACACTGAGTGAGACTCACCATGCCATTTGTGTTCAGGCTGCATGAAGGACATATTTGGAACTCTTTCCTTACTTCCCTTTTAATGGGAAGCCACAGTTTGGGAGCACGGGGGAATGTGTGTGCACAGACCCATACCTACAAATGTAGTCGTCTTTCTGGTTCTGGGGACATTTAGTGAAAAAGCAGACATTTACATACTGTGAGGTAGACCCCCAACATATCACTCACTCAAAAGTGAAAGACACAGGCCCTAGGACCAGGGGGCTTAATATGATGACTCTTTTGAACATATCAACTCTATAACTTTTAAAGATGTGGACGTGAATATGAGTATGTGTACATATTGGTGGGTTCATGTGCATATGGGTACGCGTGCATGTGGAGGCTGGGGGATAACTGTGGCTGTCCTTCCTGAGGACCCATCTTCCTTATTTATGAGACATGTCTCTCACTAGCTTGGAACTATCTCAATAACCAGACTGACTGGCCACTGAGTCCCAGGGATCAGCCTGTTTCCATGGCTACAGCATCAGGATTACAAGCATGTGGCACTGCAGCTGACTGTTTTAAGGTGACGTCTGGGGCTCAAACTCAGGTCCCCAGGCTTGCAAAGCGAGCACATTACTGCCGGAGCCACCCTCCGAGCTGGGCATTCTTCTCCCTCCATCTATGAGCCTTGTGCTTTCTGTCTCATGAGCTGCATTTCACCTGAGAGCTTTGGCAAGCTGATGAAGGGCAGGAGACACACGTCACGGCCAAGGCATGGCTGCTGGCATTTCTTTTATGACAGTATCCTTCCAGTGATCAGAGCAAGCCCAGCTTGAAAGCATGGCTTCAAATTCTGTCCTTGAAACATGGATTAAGCAATGTTGCTAATACGTATTTGTCCCTGCGCTGTCAAACATTTCACTGATTCTAGAGTCTGCAGACAGCTTAATAGCCAGGTCCTCTGTCAATGTTACTGCAGCTGTTTCTCCCTTGCTTTAAGATGCTGTGTAGATTTATTGGAGCAATAGGGGCAGAATGATACCTAGTTAAGAATACCACCTGGTTATGTGTATATCATCACCTCTCACTGACATCCACAGTGACCACGGGGAATGGGAACAATTTGCTCTCACAGACCGCACCTCAGTGTGCAGGGTGGCAACACTTGGCAATGCTCACTGCCCCCAGGCACTGTGACCACACAGTGAGGACATTCTGGATATCCCTGGATACAGGAACTGGCCATCAGTTTCACATGCCACCCCAAGGTCACTGTTACGGCTGATTGATTTTTCTTTCTTTTTCAAAGTATAGCTACATAAACTTTGCTATGTTACATCTCTAGAATTGTGCTCATTTATCTGTGTTTCTCAATGACATGTCATCATATCCCTAACTTTTAGAATTAAACAGATAACTGTACAGCATTTTTATCAATGTATGGGATAGAAAGAGGGTACAGTATTTCATGGGGGTATTTCCTACCTTTTCAACATAACTATTCCAGAAAACCATATGCTGATGAGATAGCTTTGAAAGGTTGCTTTCTGATCTACATTTCTGGTGCAAGTAGGCAGGCTGTGGTGGCTCTTCCTGGTACAATACTGGAGCCAGTGACCCTGTACTCCCCTCCTCTCCACATAGCACCATACTTTCTCTAGCACACTTGTTAAGTTCATTGGTAGAACAAAGGCTGGATGAGCACATGTTTAGGTCAGAGAAACAAGCCTCTCCAGCATGCACAGGACCTTTTGATTTATGCATTTCATAAATACATATATGCACATTCCTACATATATGAATCTAACTTTATATATATCACACCTTTTCACATGGAAGGGCCTTTTTAAATAGTACCTGATGCTCATGGCTCCCCACCCACAAGTCATTCCTTCTTGCTACTTCTGAGGAGGACCTGCACAGGTGTATGTTTCCGGGATGCATCTGAAATCTGCTTCCAACCTTACAGCATATACTTGGGTTAATTTGGAACAATCAAGATCATTCCACCTGCCCTGTCATGTGAACTGGAAGGGCACACAGTCTGTCCTGTGAGCTGTGAGGGGATCCTTCCAGGCTGGGCTTCTCAGTCATTTCGGCATTTATAAAAAACAAAAATGGCAAAAGTAAAATTAGAAAGATGGAGGATGAGAAACATGGGTGAGTTTGCGGAGCAACTGTTCCATAAAACGGTGATCTGGGTGACAGCTGCTCCTGCAGTTTATCGCCATTTTATCCTACGATGCTGTAATGCCTTTGTCAGCATTTTCACAGAGAGAGATTTGCACACTTGTAACTGAGTGTTGATAGCTGCTCCTAGCAGACCTATGATAGAAACAACCCAAGTGCCCCTCATCGAATGAAGTCAGAGAAGACCTTCAGTGGAGGAGCAACAACAGCAAAGATTTATTGGAGCAACAGGGACAGAACGATACCTAGAGAGGTGGGCACAGACATGATACCAGAGAGGTGGGCACAGACATGATACCAGAGAGGTGGGCACAGATATGATACCAGAGAGGTGGGCACAGACATGATACCAGAGAGGTGGGCACAGACATGATACCAGAGAGGTGGGCACAGCTACATGGTTACAGCCGAACACATCATCTGGGCAAACAGTTGAGCAAACGGCATACGTTGTGTGACTCTGTTTGCAGGAAACTCTAGACCAACAAATATGTAGAGACAATGGGTGGAACCCTGGCTTCTGGGGCCAGGGTTGGAAAGGGAATTAAAGATGAAATAGGGTTTCTGGAAGGGGTAAGGAATTAAAACTCAGGGAATAATTTAGCTTTGGAAATATAGACGTTTTCCCTCCCCAAGACGAGAATAAGATCTCTTTTTCTAACCTGGATAGACAAGTTTACACTAGATTGTTTAATCACCTTCTCCCTCCAAAACAATCATAAAAGCTGGAAAGAGTATGTCACTTGCTGTTGAGCGAAATTCTGAGCCATGATGGGTTTCAGCCACAGACTTCCAGGAAGGAAATGCACAGTCAGGCCTGTGTTCACCTCAGAAAAACACAGGAGGAGAAGAACCCAAGAAAACAGTGATGATTTCAATGTCTGGAAAAAAAATAATAAAGTCAGATTCAAGGTACTTAAGGCAATTAGAATGTGAAAGCAAAATTCCACAAAAAAAAGGAAATGAAACATTCAATCCTTTGCAGGCCATTTCTCTTGAATGACTTGCCCGTCTGTGGGGTTCTCTAAAAACAACAGAACTAGGAACGTTAGAAGATTTGACAAGAATCCAACCTTTCCATGGAGGGGTGATGGATGGGCTTTAACCTGGATGGGGGCAGGAGGCTGTAGCATGAATCTTAGAGGTCTTATTAATAAAATCAAACCTGAGGCCAGTTATTGGGGTGAATGCTGGAAGATCAGAGAAGCAGAACAAGCCACAGCTACCTCACCTTGCCTCAGCTGATCCTGTTTCCTCAGACTGCAAGCTTCTGAGTCCTCATCCGAATGGCTCTCAGCTGAACTGTTGCTCAATAGCCTGATTGCTTCTAGTTTCTGGTCGTCATGCCTTATGTACCTTTCTGCTTACTGCCATCACTTTCTGGGATTAAAGGCGTGTGTCACCATGCCTGGCTGTTTCCAATGTGGCCTTGAACTCACAGAGATCCAGAGGGATTTCTGCATCTGGAATGCTAGGATTAAAGGCGTGTGCTACCACTGCCTAACCTCTATGTTTAATATTGTGGCTGTTCTGTCTCTGACCCCAGATAAGTTTATTAGAGTGCACAATATTTCAGGGAACACAATACCACCACAGGAGGCCGCACAGGGAACTCCCAGATTTCCTCATCAAGCCTCCACAGACTCTTTGTAAGATGTTCCCACTGATGGTTCAGGAGCTGCTGCCTCCTCCTCCATGCTTTTTCTGCAATCTCTGGCTTCCCTGCTCGTACAGTGACTGGGCTTACTAGCCTAGAAAACCGCTGGGCCTAGTGCAGCCTGGTGCAGGGTAGACGACAGGAACCCTGCAAGTGCCAACTGTGTAAAGATGTGCCCTTGAGTGACACTCTTGGCTCCTTTGGAGAACTGGTCAGATACCCAACTTCCATATCTCCTTTGTGCTTGCAAAGACCACTTCTAACTTGAGTCTCAGGAAAGCCTCCCCCGCATGATGTTGCCTGCCCCTTTATGATTTCTACCTTGAATTCACAGAAGAACCCTCAGTTAATTAGTAGTAGAAAGAAGAGTCCAGGCCAGTGCCCAGGGTCTGTGCCTAGGGAATAAGGATACACCCTACAAATGAATACCATTCCTTGAATGTGAATTTGGCCGGGGATATGAAGAATAATCCAGTTGTTATTCAAGACCACAGTGACATAGCATCTCAAGTTGAGAGTTCATTTTATTGTATAAAAAAACTATTTTAAACTCTGTAGAAAACAGTTTTAGTGAATTAGAAAAAACAAAGAATGGAAAAAAAGCCAAACGTAAGCTCTGGAAAGATGGCTCAGTATTTAAGGGCACATGCTACCAAGCCTGATAATCTGAGTTCATTCCCTGCCGCCCACAGGGTGGAAGGGGAGAATTGACTTCCAAAAGTTATCCTCTTACTTCCCCATGCACATTGTGGTATGCACAGGTGTGCGCACACACACACACAAACACACACACACACACACACACACACACACACACACACACACAAACGTGCACATGCACTAAAAAATGCAAGTAATTTTTTTTTTAAATCAAAGAGGGAAAATGCAACTGAAAAATTAAATTTCAGACATGAGATATATTGATGGCATCTAACGTGTCATTGGAGTACAGGGTACCCGTGGGAAATAATGGGAAATAAGCATTTGAAGTTAGAGGAATAAGATTTTTAAAAATCTGGCCGGGCGGTGGTGGCGCACGCCTTTAATCCCAGCACTCGGGAGGCAGAGGCAGGCAGATCTCTGTGAGTTCGAGGCCAGCCTGGTCTACAAAGTGAGTTCCAGGAAAGGCACAAAGCTACACAGAGAAACCCTGTCTCAAAACACCAAAAAAAAAAAAAAAAAAGATTTTTAAAAATCGATTTGGAAGTTCAAATTCAAAGGCAGCCATGCTGAGGTTTCTTGATTCCAGTGAACTTAACTTCAGGGGGAAGAGGGGACATGGCACACCCAGACTGAAACAGGCTCAACAACCAGAGTTTAGACTGAATTTTCAACAGAGACTGTGAAGTCCAGAAGATGATGACATTATGTACCATAAATCTGAATGGGAGAATCATAACAAATAAAAAGCCAGTTAGAGCTGGAGCGATGGCTGGCAGAGCACCCGAGTTAGATTCCCTGCACCACATTCCCAGCTCCAGGAGGACCCTCAGTGGGCACCTGTGTTCACATGCCCAGACACAGACACACAGACACAAAATTAAAGATAAAACAAATCTTTAAAAAATGTTGCAGTTAGAGAAATACCCCTTCAAAAATCAAGATGAAATAAAGAATTTAGCAAAACAAAGTCAGATATATTATCCATTGTAAAAAATTATAGAGGTTTTACTTAATGAAGCAAATAAGTGTACTAGACAAGATGAATTCGTGTGTTTATCTTCCTAAATTTTAAGCTTCCTGAATTTCTAAAACAACTGTAAAGACCGCCTTATGGAGTTCATCATACAAATGCATATATGTATATTATGTATGCACATATATACATGTGGAATTTATTTTGTGATATGTAGAATGTGCTTCAGAAGCGAAGGGCAGGAAGGAAAACACTAAGCAATTTTAGAACACCTTTGATGTCTGGTTAGTAGGATGATTCATAATGGGCTGCCATAAGTCAGGGGTGCCAGCTGTAATCTCTTTTATAACTAGTGAAATCATGATTTTAATGTAAGAGAAAAACAGATAGAGAATTTGATCATAATAATTTTGTTGTCTTACAGAGACAGTTGGAAGAAAGAGAGAGGTGAAACCATCACCACAGAGTCACATCTGCAGAAAGGGGGTAGAGTGGGGCCGCCATCTTGGAGAGAAAAGGGTGGAGGTTAGCTCATGAAGGCAGCCAATGGGCTCTCTCTTGCTGATGGCCTGGGAGAGGGGGAGAGTGGGTGGCAGAGGACACTACTGGGCAAAGTCTCCAGGAAGCTAGCTGGGAAGATGGCGACATGCATGGTCACGTTTCCCATTTTGGCTCGAAGGGGAACAGAGACTAAAGAGAGTCACTGTTCTGGAAGTAACTGGTACTTAACAGCGGGATGAGGTTCCCTGGGGATTATTTTTGCTACCTAGCAATTACTATTTTAAACAAAAATTGCAACTGACTTGTTTCTCTTGCCATGTTTTGGATCAAATCTGGGCTTCATGAAGACCAAGCAAATACTTTAAACCGCACACCTGCCCCGAATTCTGTCTTTTCAAGGCAGACCCAGATTGATGTTTGCTTCTGTGTAGAATTTCTGACTTTGTGATGGAACACGGAGAAGGTTTGCTTATTGATCACGTTTCTACTCATCCACTATACATCTGTGGGAAGTTTGTTACTGTCACCATCTCTGCACTAAATGTAGAGATGGTCCTATCAATACTTCAAATATCTGTGGACAGCTACAGGTACTGCTCACTCATTGAGATAACAAAACAGACTGAAAATATAAACATTGATGGAGAGGAGGTGTGGTGGTTTGAATATGAATGGCCCCCATAGACTCATATGTTTGAATGTTCAGTCACTGGGGACTGGCTCTCGTTGAAAGGATTAGAAAGATAAGGATTTGTGGCCTTGCTGGAGGAAGTGTGTCACCTGAGGGCGGGCTTTGAGGTTTCAAGAGCCCCTACCCGGCCCAGACTCTCTCTATCTGTGGATCAGGGTGTAGCTCTCAGCTACTGTTCCAGTACATGCTTGATGCCATACCCCCGACAATGGTGACCATGGACTAACCCTCTGAAACTGTAAGTAAGCTCCCAATTGAATGCTTTCTTTTATAAGACTTGCCTTGGCCATGGTGCCTCTTCACAGCAATGGAACACTGACTAAGACAGAAGTATGTAGGCGATTATCAGTAATAAAAACAGGGACTGGGGAGATGGCTCAATGGCTAAGAGCTTGTCTTAGTTGGGGTTACTATTGCTGTGATGAAACACCATGACCAGAAGCAACTTGAGGAGGAGAGGGTTTATTTCTCTCACAGTTCACTATAACAGTTCATCATCAAAATCAGTGAGGGCAGGATCCTGGAGGCAGGAACTGATGCAAAGGCCATGGAGGGGTGCTGCTCACTGGCTTGCCTCCCGTGGCTTCCTCAACCTGCTTTCTTATAGAACCCAGGGCCACCAGGCCAGGACTACCAGCCCACAATGGGCTGGGCTCTGCCCCATCAATCATTAATTAAGAAAATACCCTACAGGTTTGCCTATGTCCCAATCTTATGGACACATTTTCTCAGCTGAGGCTCCTTCATCTCTGATGACTCTAGTTTATGTCAAGTTGGCATAAAACTAGCCAGGACAGAGTCCTTCCTGCTTTCACAGAGGATTCAGGTTACGTTCTCAGCACCCGCATGATGGTTTACAACCAACCATAACTCCAGTATCAGGTGACCCCCTGATGAGGTGTGCTCTTATCTGACCCCCCACAGGCTTGCACTTACATGGTGTACATAAACTCAAGCAAGCACACATACATAACACATACAAATAATTTAATTAATCAGTTACAAATAATATAGTACAAATGGGTGAGAAGAATCTGGAGACTCAGAATAGGGAAAGGAGGAACAGTGGAGGAGTAAATACTGGTTTATAAATAAAATGTGGTGATCACAGGAGTAAAGATCTGAAGGAGATTGAGAAAGCCAAAGCAACCATGAGATTATTCTGGTGTAGACCTACAGGAAGAGCTGGGGGAAGTATTTGGCTGGCAGGTTCCAGGGTAGGGCCAGACTCAGGGCCAGTGTGGCTGGTGCAGAGTAAGAGGTATGATTAATGAAGGTCAAAGCATAAGAAGCAAACGGAGAGGTGAGATGACGCAGCCTGCCTGAGGCTTTTGCCTTTGGTCTGAGCCAGTTGGTCTTGAGCTGGGCATGCCGCTAGCCTCATTGCATCATGGGAAAGGTGACGACTGCTCTGGGCAGCTGTGACTTTGTCTGTTCCGGTTTATGTCTGCTTCTTCCACTCCATCCCCTCCAGTCCTAGAGGACTGAGCTGGCCCTGCCATACCTTACATCCATGATCAGCCTCTGCCTTAATCACTTTTCTATTGCTGTGGTGAAACACCATGACTAAGGGAGCTTATAAAGGAAAGTATTTAATTTGAGGCATATGGGTTCAGAGGGTTAGAGTCCATGATGGCAGCAGAGCAAAGACATGGTGGCAGGAACAGCTGAGAGCTTACACACTGATCCACAAGTTGGAGGGAGGGAGGGAGAGAGAGAGAGAGAGAGAGAGAGAGAGAGAGAGAGAGAGAGAGAG
>CABHPH010141433.1:41810-56240 GCA_902168325.1 Peromyscus nudipes | reverse complement strand
AGAGAGAGAGAGAGAGAGAGAGAGAGAGAGAGAGAGAGAGAGAGAGAAGGCAGAACTGGGAATGGTGCAAGTCTTTTGAAACCTCAAAGCCTGACCCTACTGACATACCTCCTTCTAAAAGGCCGTACCTCCTAATTCTTTCCAGACAGTTCCACCATATGGTGAGCAAGCCTATGGGAGCCATTCTTATTTAAACCACCACAACCCCCCAAACTCTTATAGCCCCATACATCTTTCTGTAGCTTCCTTCTTTCTGGAATTTAGCTTTGCCCCTCACACTGTTGAACCTGGAGTGAAGGTAAAGTGTGCTGTGTAAGAAATACTAGGAAAATGTTTTCCTCTACCAGGACTTCCAGCCAATAGTTTAAAATATTTAATGCTGAACAAAAAAAATTATACATCAAGGAGTCAAATATCGATACAGCACATTTTGAAAGAAGGGAGGAAAATTCTGAGCAATATCTTACCTCTTGGACCATTTTGGGCCATGCCCCATTGTCCCTGTGGCTACCAATTAGTACTCCACCATGAGGAGGGAATGTTGGGAAACTCCAGATGTATTTCAAGTGTCTGATCCAGTTGCCCAAGCAGCAGATAATTCACTGATGGGTAGACACAGGTTCTTATATTTGCATTGCTTGGCTGGACTTTTGATGAGTGTTACGTAGGGAATGCAAAGTCATGATGGCCACACTGCCCCTGAGCCACACACCTGAAATCCCCTCAGCAATGAGAGTGGGGAGGGCCATGTAGCTCCTTAGCTAGAAACCACCTCATGAAGGATTGTGAGGGCCATTCACTCCCGAGCCACTTTGGAAACTACTTCAGTCGTCATTGTGAGGAGGGCCCTTCACCCCTAACTCCAGCACTGCACACCCTTCCTTCATCAGTCATGAGGAGAAGGATCATACTTGCTTGACCATGCTAGAAATACCTCACCCAGGGTGAGGACGGCCATTCTGCCCCTGAGCCATGCCCTAGAACAGGGAGAGGAGGGCCATGCCAGTCAGGACATGTTTTATAGGAGGGCAGCCTCTAACCTCTCCTTCCACCTCTAAGTTAGTGTTGATGCCTGTGAACATCACCACATCATGTGGGACCCTGTTCTGCCGCCGCCGCCACTGCCGCCGCCGACTCTGTTCTTTCCATCATCAAGGGAAATTTTGCACTCGGCACGCCTTAAGAGGTCCTTGTGTGGCTGGACTGAGCTGGGCGCCTTTCTTCTCTTTCCTCTCCTTAGGCAAATTACAAAAACACCAGGGCTATTCAGGAAATACTGGATTAACAGTTTACTAAGGTTTGGGGTTAATTTATTATTATTGCTCGTTTTCTTTTCAAGTCTCTAGTTGGCGCAGAGAAGACCTGTGAGCTGTTGGGCTGTGATGGCCTCAGCACCTGGCCATCTGGCCCACAGCTGTGGCTCCAGGACCAGCAGATCTGCTCGCCTGCAGATCACTCCCTGCTTGGAGGAGAGAAGCCTTTCTTCTGTAGAGCTAATCTGAGCTGGAAAGCAGTGCAGGGATTATACCTTCTGATGAAGGCCATGGCCACTTGGCCACATCAGCTGGGCTAACTTTAGAGCTACTGCCAAAGAGGCTATGAGCACGCTGATCTGTTTTTACTTTTTAAGAGATCTCACTACAAACATACTATGGATAGCTCACGTGTTCTCAGCACATCTCTTCAATGCTGTGTCTCCGTGGCCCTTAGGAGGTGTGTGCTATGATGGTACCCATTAAACACAAGAAAAAAAGATAAGGATGTCAAGGGCCCTCAAGTCAGCCTGCACTTACATGGCTGTTAAGTAAGACAAGCCAGAATTGAATCCCAAGAAACTCTTTAACAGCCATTCTGACTTCCCAAGCCATTTTTCCTGAGTAATTTCCCATTAAACTCAGCCCCCACCTGCCTGTGAGTGTGGAGAATCCAAGGCCTGCAGCATGACCTGGGGAGCAGTCTCAAGACTTCCGAAGAACAGCCCTCCTGCAGTCACGGTGTAATCAGGGAAGCAGCCAGTTATGCTTAACATTTGAAATAAAATGCTAATCAAATAAGAACATTAAAAAAACCCTACAAAACATTTGTAAATCATATGTTTGACAATGGATTGCAGGTTGAATATATGAACAATGTTTATTGTTTTGTCAATATATGAACAGTGTTCATTTATCTGTCAATAATGGATAAAATAGGCGAAGGACTTGGATACGTCTATCCCAAGAGAAGATATGCATGTGTCCAGCCTGCACAGGTAGATGATCTACAAGGAAGCACATCCAACTGGAAGGTCACAGGCCACATGTGGAGGAGATGTAAGACAGTACAGCCACCAGGAGACCTTCAACAAGCTCACAGAATGGTGAGTTTGGCAACCTCAACACAGACTCACTATATGAAGCAGCTAATTCCCCTTGGAGGTTGGAGAACTAAACACACACACATATACATATTCATAATCATTGTTCACAACAGGCAAAAGTGTCTATCAATATTAAGTGAATGAATTCTGGAATATATACATAACGAAATATTATTCAGTCATAAAAGAAAAGAACCTATGGCTGGTGCATGTCATAACACAGATGAACCTTGGAAACAGTATTCTGTTTATCAGAAATTGAACACAAAATAGTTATATATTCTAAGAGTCTATGCAAGGACATATACAGAATATACTACTGGAGACCTAGAGACAGGAAACCGATTTGTGGTTTTCTGGGTATAGTGGTCATGGGGTTGCAGGGTGTCTGATTCATGGGTATAGGATTTCCTTCTGGGGAGATGAAATGTTTTGGAACTAGATGGAGGAGGTGTACAATATTGTTAAAGTGCTAAATGTCACTAAATTATTCACTTTGAAAAGGCCCATTTTATGTTATGTAAATTTCACCTCAATTAAGAGAAACAGTAGGACACAGTTGAATGAAGTCCAAAAGGAAATCCAAGAAAAAAATGTTAAACATTACAAATGCAAAACAAATAAAATCCCTAACTACCAAAATATTAGAAATTTGAAGATGGAGAAAAATTTAGTAACTATGAGACCTGAATCCCCTGGCTCAGAAAGGGTTCAGCCATATTCATGAGTTTCTGAGACTGCTGGCCTTGTGTGACAAAAGTGTCTTCAAAGCCCTGAGTACCATGGTAGGTCCGAGCACAAGAATGAAGGTGGAGCACAGCTTTGTTTAGGAGTCATCACAGTAGCTGACAACAGCTGTCCACTTTCATCCTCACAGTTACCTCTACTGTGGGAGCTGCTCTGAGCCCTACTTTCCAGGCAAAAATGACAAGTTGAGCTACTAGATCTGCTGACCAGACGGTCTTTTGATAAAAAGCCCAGAGCCAGATATCTGGGTGAAAGCTGAAAGATCAGAGAAGCAGAACAGCCAGCCACTAGTTCTTACCTCTACGAAATCCTCAGCCTAAAGAGAGAGAGTTCCTGGTTTCCTCACACCTTATATACCTTCCTCTGCCCTGCCATTTTACTTCCTGGGATTAAAGGCATGTGTGCTTCCCAAGCAAAAGCATGAGATCTCAAGTGCTGGGATTAAGGGTGTGTGCTACCACTGCCTGGCTCTGTTTCTCTCCTAGACTGGATCAATCTCATGTAGCCTAGTGTGGCCTTGAGCTCACAGAGATCCAGATGGATCTTGGCCTCCTGAGTGATAGGATTAAAGGTGTGCCACCACTGCCTGACCTCTATGTCTAATCTTGTGGCTGGCTCTGTCCTCTGATCCTCAGGCAAGTTTATTAGGGCACACAATATATTACCACATTCTAGGGCTCATACTTCCATCCTTCCAATGTTTCTTTTGTGTGCAAGATAACACATCTGAGGATGTGTCCATGGACCCACAGGACACACGATCTTGATAGGATATGTCGGCTCTGTCTGCCCCTGCTTTGTGGGAATACATGGTTAGCACTGTGGGAACTCCACCCACACCATGTTTATTTTATGTCTTTATGGGTCAGAGCATCAAAGCCAGTTTATTTCTCCCTGGCTATGGCCATTCAATTCTTTTTCTTTTCTTTTACCTTAGGAGGACAACCAATCAGCGTTGCTGACCTGATTTGAGCTTACACTGGGAATGATGCATGTGTGTTTGCAGATTGTTGTAGGCAGCAAATTTGAAGGTCAGAGCCATCTAAGCCCTGTGACATTAGGCATAGAATTACAGGATTTAGAATTTGCCCTGCTTGATTTTGGTCATGCTTTGGTCCAGTGTTTCATCACGATACCCTCATTTTTCCCTTTTGGAATGATAATGTGTATTCTGTACCATTGTATGTTGGAATATGTAATTTCCTTTTTGATTTTGATTTTACAAGTGAATGCAGTGAAGAGGTCGCCTTGCACTGGGAATGGTGTCTGAGGTCTTTAACTTGCAAGGCAGAGGCAGGTGTGTCTCTGTGAGTTCTAGGCTGTCCTAGTCTACATAATGAGTTCCAGGATAGCCAGGGGTATGTAGTGAGACTCTGTCTCAAAAACATAAACAACAACAATAATAAAACAAAACAAAAACAAAAAAGAAATAAAAGCTTTCAACTGAGTGAGGCTGGGAGTGGGAAAAGTGACTGTCCCCAGGAATGGGCACGCCAAGTGGTTACCCAGTGTCAAAAGGTCAACCCTGAAAACCTACATACAAGTGACATATTATGGACTCAACAGGCGATAGTTGGGCATATACATGTATACCAACACATATGTACATGTAATTGCAATTGAAGAAAAAGAGGCCATGAATTTGAAGGAGAACAGGGAGGGTTATGTGGGAGGTATTGGAGGGAGGAAAGGGGAAGAAAAATTATTTAATTAAAATACAACCTCAAAAATAAACAAAAAAAATGTGATTGCCTTGAGTCTCAGAAGAGACTTCGGACTTTTAAACTGTTGAGACTGAAAGACTATGGGGACTTTTGAAGTTGAACTAAGTGTGTTTTGCATTTTGCTATGCCCACAGCTTATGGGGGCCAGTGACTAGAAAGTTATGATTTGGATGACAATGACCCCCATAGGACTGGAGAGATGGCTCCACTGTTGAAGGCGGGCCTCACAACCAAAAATATGAGAGAATGGCTCCCAGAGGCTCATGAGTTTGAATGCTTGGTCCTCAGCTGGCGAAACTGTTTAGGAAGGATTAGGAGGTGTGGCCTTGTTGGGGGAGGTGTGTCACCTATGGCAGGGTCTGGGTTTTCAGAAGCCCGTGACATTCCCAATTTGCTTTCTCTGCCTCAGGCTTATTGTCTCAAGACGTGAGCTCTCAATTACTGCATCAGCTCCATGTCTGCCTGCCACCACATTCCCCAACAGCCTTCTGAAACGGTGAGCCCCAAATTAAACATTTCATTTTATCAGGTGCCTTGGTCAATGGGATAGTTTGAATGTAATTGGCCCCCATAAACTCATAGGGAGTGGCACTATTAGGAGGTGGGGCTGCAGTGAAGTAGGTGTGGCCTTGTTGAATTAAGTGTGGCTTTCTTAAAGGAAGTGTGTCACTGTGGGGGCAGCCTTTGAGGTCTCCTATGCTCAAGGTACCACATACTGTCTCGATTCACTTCCTGCTGCCTGCACAAGATGTAGAACCAGTTACTTCTCCTGTGCTGTATGCTTGCACACTGCCATGTCCCACCGTGATGCTAATGGACTGCACCTCTGAATCGTAAGCCACCCAATTAAATGTTTCCCTTTGTAAGAGTTTGCTGTGGTAATAGTGTCTCTTCACAGCAGTAGAAACCTAACTAAGACAGTCATGGTGCTTCGTCCTGGCAATAGAAAGGAACTAAAACACAGACGTAACTGTGACATGGGAACATGGCCTGGGAAGTTAATATTCCTATTTGGGAGTCAAAATTAGGTGTTGTGATGGCACGGTGAAGCAACCAAACTAGATGGCTCCCTGTGTGGAAAGAAGGTTTGTGTGGGGAGGTTCAAAGCTGCCATGGCTACCTCCCAGGAGGCAGAGAGGATGGCAAAGGTAGGGAAAATTCTTGCCTGTCCTACAGAGAGCAGGTAGCTGCAAGCTGAAGAAAGGTGTGCAAGCTAGAGCAGCCTGGGAGCTGGCATGGGGACTTTAGATGTGGTGCAGGTATGTGCTACTAGGGAACTAGGTGCCCTGTTTGCCAGAGGTACGGGACAGAAGGGAAATAATGGCTCTTCCTGGAAAACAGAGGCCAGTTCAGCGGTTTCTGAGGAATGCTGATGGGAAGCTTGTGTTTATCCACCAGCAATCCTTCTGTTGACCCTATCAGAGTCCAGCCAGAGCTAAGCCCAGACTGTCATTCTGGACATTGTCAGTGACACTGCCATTTTGGGACTTTGGGGGTTGGGACCTAGCAAGTGTACAGTAGTGTCTTAGTTGTTTGGGGTTTTTAATAAGAAAACATCCTAACATGGCTGGGGATGGCTCAGTGGGCAAAGTGCTGGTCATACAACTGTGTGGACCTGAGTTGGAATTCTCAGAACCCATGAAAAGGTGCGTGTGGTCACTCACATCTGTAAGCCCACTGTCTATATGAGGAGATGGTAGGTGGAGACAGTAGTAGTCCCAGAAGCACCCGAGCTTCTAGCCTGGCATAAATAGATGCAGAATAAGAGGCCCTGTATCAAACAACGTAGAAGGCAAGGGCCAGCCATTTAGGTTGACCCTGACCTCCAGAAACATACTGTGGCAATGTGTGTGCCTGCACTGACAAACCACACACACACACACACACACACACACACACACACACACACACACTCACGCACACATACATGGAGGGAGGAGGGATTGGAAACTGGAAAGTGTAAGATCAAGCTATCGGTCAAGTCAGTGCATGGCAAGGAAAAGCTTCCTGGCTCACATACATGCCTTATCCCACTGTGTCCTTATGGAGTATCAGGAAAGGGCAGAATCTATGTGAGGTCTCGTTTACATGGATACCAAGTCCTTTCATGTTACTTCACTAATCATATCCCAATACGACCACTGGTGGGTAGAGGGTCAGTGAATGAATTTGGGGAGATACTAGACCTCAGCCCTGATTCCTAGGCATGTTCCAGGACACAAAGCCCAGAGGTCCGTGGGACTTCCTGAACGCAGGTGTGTTACATGTGACTTTCCATTGTGACAGAAATTTTTGGCCAACTGAAGCTAGGTCGTGTCTATTGGTTAGAGTTTTCATGGCATGAGTTACCCTTCGGATAAAGTAAGGCCTCTGAGAATGTCCTGGGTCGGGTGTGGGTCTCCTGAGGGTGTGATAGCTGCTCCCCACAGGCTGAGAGGCTGGGGACAGCAGGCATTTACAGATTCTGAGACCAGAAGTCCATAGTGAAGCCATAGGCAGGCTGTGCCCCCTCTAGAGGGTCCAGGGGAACACATTTCCTGCCTCTTTCAGCTCTAGGGCTTCAAGCCATCTGGGCTTGGGGCAGCATTATTCCACTCTGTGATCCTGCTATACTACACCCTCTTCTCTACTCAGATCCTAATTGTCTTTCTTTTCAAGGATCTTTGTCACGGGACCTAGGGTCATTCATATGATCCCACATGGTGACTCTTTGTGATATTTGACCAGCAAAATCCATTTTCCACATAGGCGCCTCTTTTTACATTTGTAAGTTCTGGGGGGGGGGCAGGTCAGAACATGGGCACATCCCTTTGGGGTCTATCATTTGAACACCTGCAGGTGGTAACAGTATGAAAAGGCTGGGTGGGCTCCAGGCAGCCCCTGTCCAGCCCCCCTCCCGCCCAGGCCAAAGCCCCCAGTGGAACTGCAGGCTGTGGGAACCCACCCCTGACTCATCAGGAAATGAGGTTATTCCCAAACAGCTTCGTCAGTGTCAGTCCTGAAACCACATTCTGGCTTTAGCCGTTCACCGGGCTTTATAACTGTTAAAACCCTGGATTTATAACCTGGTAATAATTCTGCCAAGTGTCCAAGGACTTACACAGGATATGACCCGCATCCAGTAACAGCAAGACCGCGTGATCACACACTCCTTGTATGGTGGTGGATGCCACCCCTGGTGAGAACTCTCTGATAGCCAGGGATGAGAGTTGCCAGGGCTTTGGAGGAGGAACCATTGCCAGAAGACAGGCAACCCTAAAGATGATGCCTTACCCTCCTATTTACCACTCCTCTCTTGCCTGATATCCATGTTCTCACCCATATGTACTGGGCACAGGCCCAAAGACCCACAGCCCACGGGAGGTAGTCTATAGAACGCAGAGGTGTTCTTGTGACCTTTCACCCTATGTTTCCGGCTACTTCTTATTGTCTTTGCCACATTCTATTTTCACACAGCCATCTCCAGCCCATGTGCTTTAGGGTAGCTCTCACATGCCCTCTAGCTGTGGCTGCCTCCTTCTCCTGTGGCTGGGAACGCTCTTCTCTTGCCCTGTCTCTATCAGGGCCCCCCTGACCTGTCACATAAACAGAAGCAATGGCACACTAATCAGAGCAGATGTGACGTTCCCGAGCCTCATATGTGGACTCTCCTTCCCCCACTAGTTAATGTACAGAGTGGGGAGCAAGATGAAGCAGGCTTAGGCGTGGAGTCTATCTTAGTAGTTTAGCAGTTTCCTGATGCCAATCAGTTTCTCTCCTCAATTCAGGCTCTGCAGTGGCTTAGGACCTCCCATGAGGAGACGGAGTCACCAGTTGTCTCTATTAAGCAACTACTGTCTCCTCTGCTGAGCTGGGCACCGGCGATGCTTGGTGGAGCAGTTTCAATCCAGCTCCAAGGGGAGGGCTTGCTCCCTCCCACACTGTGATTTAAGGCCGATGCCACTAGCGTCAGATGTGGCCATCCTGGAAATGAATGAGGAATTCGGAGAATGGCTCAGAGATTTCCCTGGGCGGCCACGAGATGAGTACATTGGCGGAGAGTAGATGCCCCCCCCCATGTCACTTGGGGAGGACTCTCTTCTGAATAACCATGAACAACCCCCTCCTCAAAGTCCAGGTACTTTCCAAAGTATTGTGAAATATTTTAGAGATCACCCTGAAGACTGGCTGCAAGATTGGAGAAGGAGAAGTATTACTTCAGTGTGATCACCCAGCCCGTCCTGGCTGCAATTATTAAATAATCTCTGAAAAGTGGACTTTCAGGGTAGAAATTAAACACGGGCCAGCAGCTCTTCTAGGAAAATTGGTTTCTCGTTGGATTTCTTTTCTCTCTGAAAGTGGATGCCGTGCAGTTGACCTGGCTTCTTGTCGGTATGAAGGTTGAGTGTGAACGCGTGGATTGATACGCATCATTAGCATAGACTCTGATTCCCGATACAAACGGCAGCCTGTTAGCCTCTGCTGGGTACCAGGCCCGAGGTGGGCTTGACGGGAGGAGATATTTCATTTACATGCCCGTGCTTAAGAAGGTGGCCGTTCTGAGTGATGGAAACATGTGCCGGCTGCTCCTTGCAGACCCGGTATAATATCCAGTGGATTGCGCTATTGGGAATGAATCAGGCGCTGGAGCGCTGACAGAATGCCGGAACACACGGGCCGATATTTACAGTACACTATCTCATTTTTAATAGAACTTGTCCAGGAAAGTATTCCAAGCAAGTTTCAATCGGCTGGCCTCCTTCTTGCAGCTGTGGGGATTAATATTCCAAACAGGTCTATAATTTCAGGTCTCTAGTGCAATTTTACTAACTCACTGTGCTTCCTCAGGGCCCTTCCCCCACCCTCCCTCACTGCTCAGTTCTCTCCCCCACACCCACAAACCCGGAAATTGCTCCTGTCTAAATGGAACTCTCTGGCTTCTCTCTGCCTCTAATCCAGTCCTGTTTGGGCTCTCGCCTTAGCATCAGCCACTTCCGAGAAGAAGTGAGCACACGCATTCGCATATTTCCCGGCACAATGAGACAACGTTGGGGTGTCTTAAAAATCTCTCCCTAGATGGCTTTGTTGACTCCCTACTTTATGAGTTTGTTGGGAGTAGTGAGTATCTTCAGACTGTGGGAATTTCCAGCTTGCAGATGGGGATCTTCTGTGTGGGTACCGTTGTGGTAATAACAAGAATGCAGATCCTAATAATGACAGGCTTTCAGCTTGGAAAATGCATAAAAATAAAGATAAACAAGGACTGGGGAATGAAAACATGGTCACTATCAGGGACAAGGCTGGGAGAACTCCCTGATAAAATGGAGCAATTTACAAAACATTTATGGGGGCTTTTAAGAACTGTGAATTTGTCAAGTGTTATGAAGCAGCAAGCAGCAGGCAATAGAGGGAATGTCTTCAGAAAAAAAAAAAAAAGCATCCCGATGCTGGCCAAAAATCTGTGCAGGAGTGATTCCTGATGCTCCCCCTTAGCAATATGAATGCAGATTTGGAAGCTCTTTCTCTTTGGGAATGAGCCGGGTAACTTAATGAGCTGTTCAGAATTATCAAATGTCTTTGTATTTCCCAAATACTCTCTTTGTCCTGGAAATAGCACATGAAATGACTCAGGTATTATCCCCCCCCCCAGGCACTGTCCCCCGCTGCACCATTATCTATGGATGTGACTTACTTCAGCTCCCACCAACAGACAACTGTGAGTGATTGGGGATGTGGCAGGCACCCAATGAGGCCACACTCCCTGGAGTGGAAGGGCCCTCATCATTCACCAGTCACCCCTAATGAAGAAAATGTATGCAATTCGGACCCCATAACCCAGTCGAGGTAAACTAAACAGCAGAGGGAAACTGTCCACCTGGCAGTCAGAGAACCACATTTGCAATTTTTTGTGAGATTTGTCAGAATTGGAACGACTCAATCCGAGGAAGGTAATGGATGTGAAAATGGGAAATAGAGCTGTTAGCCTGGGAGCTGCGTTATTTCCTTTATTTCCGTGCCTGTGGGTCTCACTCTGTAATTCAAGATGTTTCCAGGAAGGTGCTGTTCTGACCACTCTTCCCCGGGGACCCCCAGGGCTGCCATTTACACTTGGCATGCATGAAAAGCGCCCCCTAGGGAACATGCCCTGCACTCCAAGCACAAGGTTGCTCTGTGAAGCAGAAACCGGCCTGCTCTGGCAAGGCCTGCTTGAATGCTTCCTACAATTTGGTGCCGCACGTACAATGTGTTTGTGCCCCCACATTCTGAGTTCCCTCTGGAATATGCCCTCACACCACACACAAGCCTGCCAGATGCCCCTATAGCAAGTTCCAGATGCCCCTATAGCAAGTTCCAGGCTGTCCAGTTTGGCTCTCTCATTTCTGTCCTTTGTCCTTCTCATTTAGTGAGTTCACTTGAGTGAGACAGTCTCACATCTGTCGTATTGCCACCGTCATTGAGTAAGAAAATGTCAGTTGGGGGACACTTCTGTAGCGACTTCCAAAGCTAAATCAAGCTTCCAGTTTCCTGCACAGTGGTCCCCGCTCCATTTTAAAGATGGTCTCCATACATGTCATGACTGGGTTTAACTCGTGGCAAGTCTCCTGCCTCTGTCCACATTCCAGGATTACATGTGTGGGTCACTACACTGGCCCGTACACCCTCTGTTCTTCAATGCTTACCGGGTAGTTTTTCATTAGTGCGGAGGCTGTAGCCTACTTCCTACTTTATCACGACAGGTTCAAAGCTCCGGGGTCTCGGGTGTCTCCATCCTGCCTCTACATTTGTTTGGGGGTCAGTCAGTGATTAATAAAGTCCCTCAAAATCCCAACAGCCAACCCGATGTCTGATTCACATCACACTACCTCAAAAGCTTAACGGTCAGTGTTTGAAAAGAACATTATTTACGTGTTCGTCTTTACAGGTGCCATTTAACTTAAAGATTTCCAAGGCTTTATTGAGTGATCTTCCAGCCAGGTTCAGGTCAGGACTTTCAATCTCCTGACTTGGATTTTTCAGTTGCCAAGTGCTTCTGGCCGAAGAACACTGACTTGTGTTAACACATCTCGCGGGAGACTGACACAGGGAACCCGAGTGCCAGTTCATTAATTTACAGTGAGTAATATAAGTGTCAAGCCGACCAGATGTTTGCTTCATCCTGACCAACACATTCTCTCCCTGTAGACCAGCTACTGGGAAGTGAAACCATCAGAAGGATGCTCGGGGAGCGGGTGGTCAGAACAGGAGCCCCGTGCCGGGTCGCCCTACTGCCTGGCTACATAATGAGACACACCTGTTCTGCAGAGCGGGCAGGCACTTGGTCCAGGTGACGGGCGCTTAGGTGAGTTTTGCAGTCATCCTCCCTCACACCCCCACAAATACTTCTTCCCCTCCCTCCATCCTGTCCCACTTCTTGTCATGCCACAACCTCCTTCCCCCCTTTCCCAGAAACACTTAGTACATACGCTCCCTCAGAGCAGAGTTGTGCCTTCCCACGAGGCATGAAGGCAGGCCGTCTATGCAGACCCACTTCTCCCACAAGGTAGCCCCTCCTCATTGCTGGGACTTTGCTTTGTCTGGCTCTGAGCACCCTGTGTTGACTTGAAGATCAGATTCCCAGGTCCTCAAAGAACACTTCCGTGTAGCTTCTAAGGTATGACGGCACCCCCATGTATCCAAGCAGGCCTCTTTTCATTCTTACTCCTTACTTGGTCTGTGATCAACTAGTTGGTTTTCTCTGACAAGGTTTTGCTGGGACATACCCAACGCCAGCACCCACACTTCCTCCTCTCCAGCATGAAGGAGGTGGCGCTGTGGCTGCCTGTCACCCTGGACCTGACGAACGTGAAGCCCTGTGAAGTCTGTGCCAACCGAGGGGAGTCTTGTCTGGTTTTGTCTTAAACCAGCTGTCAGAGTTGATCCTGCTCACCTTAGAATGTCTCTGTGGAACCAAAGACAGCTGTAAAATAACTTTACCCACAAACCCATTTCCAGGGAGTTACTCAAGACTGTCTGTATTAGTAAAGCTTCCCATTCAATCTCCTTGCATTCTGTCAGCTTGGACAGTGGCAAAGATTTGACAATGGGTAGCAGACATGCATCCCAGCACTGTACTGGGGTGCACTCTTGAACACCCCAGGGTACACAGATGTTATTTGGTTAAGAGACAGCAGCCATAAAATAAAAAACACACTGGTAAGCATTCCACAGATAAGACTTCACAAATAACATCAACCCGCAAAGTCTTCTAATTCACTCGCTTAGCAACATAAATCCCATATTAGGTCTCTAGACCCACACCAGAACATGCTTTGACCTTGATAGGCTCCAAGGAGGGAGGGTTTGTGTTAGCTAGATTTGATGACTGTGTCTAGGTGACGCATTTCTCAGAACATTCCCTGTGTCTCCATGGGCCTTCTGCGGTGTGCTGAGATTCAACACTGTTAGGTATGGCCCACACAAGCTAGTAGGTGCTTCCATGATGGCCGAGTGGCCTAATGGTCCTCACACCAAGATTTTCAAAGTACCACCTTCTGCGGCAGACAACTGTGCTGCAGGTAGGCGGGTACGCATGTTAACTCGGACTCTGTGCCCTAGAGCCTTATCTGGAGTCTGTTTTGGTCCATCCAGTGTTGGATGGGAATCTACCTACTTACCATTCACCTGAATACCAGCTCTCACAGAAAGTACATCCAAGATAAATAATTAGCCATGCTAACAATGGTGTAAAGTACTGAGGAAGGTGTTCAGATCCCTAATTGGAAGCCAGAACAGGAACTGTTCCTGTATAATTAACGCATCACACCGTAACTCTAAGCCAGTCACGTTCAGCTACCTGGTGGCGTTCACCTTGCTGTCTGTATCGCTCACAAACTGGAAGAGAGCTGCTGGTCTGCCATGGGGGAATGCAATGTGTGCTTCGATATATTGTGAGTGTCCTGTATGTGTATCTCTCATTAATTAAAAAGACAGCTGTTACCCCTCCCCCCTTTTTTTAAATAAAAAAAGCACAATTCCTTTAACGGCATATTTTAAATGTGTATGCTAATTTCAGGGCTTTCCTCCTTCCCCTGGAAACATGCATGTGGAAGCGGTGACCAGGAAATGCAGGATCCAAGAGAGCGGGAGGAAGGGGAGGCGAGCTCTTTTTTTGGTTGAGACCTGTGCCTACTGCCCTGAAACCACCAGTGCCTGCAACCCATCCCCGAGATGCATGACAGATGGCCTGCTTGCTTCTTCCTAGATTGCCCTGTCCTGTCCTCTGCTGTGGAAAACCACCAGGCCCTTTCAGTGACATCTCTGATGTGAAATAGTGGAGATCTCAGAAAGGGGTTGTCTTGTACCTAACGACCTTGTGTCGAGACCAGGCAGAAACAGCTCATTAGAGTGATTTAATGTGGTATTTTGTTAAAACTAAACCAAAATAATCTATGGAATGTGGCTAAGACTCACTCGAACTTGAGGTGCTCGGACTATGCTTTATCTCTTTGTTTCCATTTGCTTTTAAATGGAATCCTAAATTTGAAATACTGCAGAACGAGATGCTTTTCAAATTAATAATAATAAAAATGATCTCCCACAACAGGCTGGAAATCTTGGGATAACTACATAGAAGGAAATAAA
>CABHPH010141433.1:21211-41710 GCA_902168325.1 Peromyscus nudipes | reverse complement strand
GGAATACAGATGTGTGCTGGGGAGGGGGGAATACAGATGTGTGCTGGGGAGGGAGGAATACAGATGTGTGCTGGGGAGGGAGGAATACAGGTGTGTGCTGGGGAGCGAGGAATACAGGTGTGTGCTGGGGAGGGGGGAATACAGGTGTGTACTGGGGAGGGAGAATACAGGTGTGTGGTGCAGGGGCTGGGGACTTAGAAATCACGCCTGGACTAGATCAGCCATCTCAAAAGCCTACCCCTGCTCTGTCTTCTAGGCAGTTGACCATTATTTCCCCTTGGAGTGAATTTAGTCTGCTGTTTTCCTTCTCTCTTGGAAGCAAAAGCTTGGAGCGGCATTTGCAAGTTGCCAGCAGGGAAATCCTTGATCTTCATTCCTATTGAGACTGTCAAAGGATACCAAAAGCAGGATCCAGGCTTTATGAAGTTAATGTTTTCAGGAAATTGCAGCAATACAAAGAGCACTCCTTTCCCCCTGAACAATACTTTTTTTAAAGAGAGAATTCTGAAACTCTGTGGGTGAAAGGGAACCCATCCACTAGCTGTGCTTTAAATGTCTCTTCTTCTTTTTCTTCTCCCAGTTGTGGGACATTTGGGTAGAGAGCTTGTTTATTTTAACCTGGACTCCAAAGGAAAAACCCCAGGGTGGCAGGTTCCTTAGTGCCACTGTCCCCAGAGAGGAACCGTCTTTGATAGGGTTCCTTAGAAGCCCCAATGGTAGCTTCTAATTTCATTCCATATAAAATGCAGTCTGAAACTCGAGTTCAGCACAGTGCTCAGAATCCATAGCCCATCCCACGTATTGCAGGGTTCAGCTGCTACCTGAGTTTTAACTGAGCATTGTTAGTATGATCTTTCTTAAAAAAAAAAACCAAAAACAAAACAAACAAACAAACAAACAAACAAAAAACAAAAACCAAAAAACAAAAACCACCATAGTCACTGCTGGTCAATGCCTCAAAACCTGGAAGAGAGGCATGCTGGAAGAAACAGCTGACTATATGTTAAAAAGGGAAAATGATGCCATCCTCCTTTGCCACCTTCCACACACCCACAGAATGTTCTTTGAGGAGAATATAGTCTAAAATGGAATGAAACAATAATAAAGCTCTTGCTTTTCTTAAGTTTCCTTTACACATCTGTTTTTTAAAAAAGCAGCTCAGAAATTGAGGAATATATTTAAATACATGCATATTTTAAAGCTACTGATGTGAGTGAATTGAGGCTTCTTGCTTTACCTTTGTGGAAGAACTTTTGTCTATGCAATTGTGCCTCTCCGCTGTAACAGAACACATGCACACCTCCATGTAGCATGCAGTACACATGCACACCTCCATGTAGTGCACAGGACACATGCACAACCCCATGCAGCATGCAGGAAACTAGTGAATCTGAGATTAGATCATGATCTCCTTGGGCTTCAAGGTCATGATCTTAGAGTTTAAGATGAATGTCTCAGAATTTAAGAAGGGGAAGTTTGTGCACTTGAGAGTCATTTTGTTGGGGAATCATGTTGACCCTTTCAGGGTTCTCTGCTCACACCATCTGACCTGTAGTGGTGCTATCCTCTCAGGGAAGAAGTGTGGCTATCTTGTAGTATGGCTCATCTTCTGAGGACATAACACAATCTCTGAACTGGCTTGGTTGAATACCACTGTTAGTCAAGCTGGACATGTGCTGGTACCCAGTATTTGAGCAGCCTGTTGGCCGGGGACATTGACAAGGAGCAATACAATGTTGGACACCCCCACTCTGTACTGTTTTCCTGTTTATGTACCTTCTTGGTCATTAAGTTGAGGGTTTCTCTGCACTTTGTCTCTTTTTAGTGGTGTGAGCCTGTAATATATGACACAAAACCCATTAAGGCTAAATACTGGACCTCAATTTAGAAGTATTGTGATTAGTAAGATAAAACTTTGGGGCTAGAGAGATGGCCCAGGAGTTAAGAGCTCACACTGCTCTTTCAGGGGACCTGAGTTCTGTTCCCAGTACCCACACCAGGCAGCTTAAAACTAACAGCCTGTAACTTCAGCCCCAGGGGATCTGACATCCTCTTTTGGATTCCATGGGTACTTATGTTCACATGCACACACCAAGACACATGCACACATAGTACACAAAGTTTTTAAAACTAATAAAAATAAATCTTAAAAAAACTTTGT
Source organism: Peromyscus nudipes (assembly GCA_902168325.1). Classification (NCBI taxonomy): domain Eukaryota; kingdom Metazoa; phylum Chordata; class Mammalia; order Rodentia; family Cricetidae; genus Peromyscus; species Peromyscus nudipes. The sequence continues at coordinate 39,549 of CABHPH010141433.1, read as the reverse complement.
CAATGTTTAGCTTGAATTTACACTATGATAAAATTGAAAAGACAGGAAAGAGAGATTTCAGGAGGAGAAAAACAGTAGGGAAATATCTATAGCCTGATGGATTACAGCCACCTTTCCTGAGATATACCCCCTGATGGATTACAGCCACCGTTCCTGAAACCATGGTAACTCTTCTCTGGTCACCCTAGGATTTTTAAGAAGACAATATCCAGATTTTTAGTTCTGACATCACTCACTTTTGCTCCTGTCTAAGATTCTAAGAAGGGCATGAAAACAAAATAGTAATGGTGGCCAGGACAGATGATAATGCCTCCCTTCATCAGTTATTTGTTGGGACCTTGATACGAGGCCCGTTACGTTCTGACTACTCATGACCTAAAAAGACAGAATGTACTGTCACATCCCTCATGGAGCTTACAGTCTAGTGGGCAGGTCGGCAAACCTATACCAGTGCTCGGCCAAGCACTGAGAACTAAGCACATCTCATCTTCAGTCCCTGGTGAGCTTAACTGGTATGGAGGTTCTTACTCTGTATGTGTGGCTGAGGATGCTGGCATTTAGAGAGACAAAGGTTAGCACCCAGGCCTTACTGGCAGGCTGTGAGGTCTTGTCAATCCTGACTGACTCCCAAATTCATTCTGTTGATCATTTCTGTAAGTGAGCCATTTGAATGCCCTGGTGACCTTGTTGTGCCGTCACTGTATCTTCATAGCCTCATCCCAAGTTCTTTGTGTGCCATTGTCTAAGAATGCATGCTGTACTTCACTTCCCAGCTCTCTCTTGAACTCTTCCATGGCAGTGCATAAGGGAAATGGCCCACTCCTGAAGCATTCACACAGTGGGAAGGAAGCCAAGGAGACCAGTAAGTAAGACATGGCAGAGTGACCAGAGCTTGAGTGGGGTGTGTACCCTGTTTGGGAAACCTAGAGGGAGGAGTGGTTACCTCGTTACCTTGGCTCTCAAAGTTCAGTGCATGCCATCGGCCACCAGCGCTGCGGCTTCTCTTCCTCCAAGAGCCTGCGACGGGTTTTACATCCATTAAGTGCCCAAACACTTTTGTGAACTGAGTAATCAACCGTGGAATTTTCTGTTTTATTTTTCCTGACTTTTCTTCCTTTCCATCTTTGATACTCTTAAAAAACATTCCTGGTTTCACTTTCTTCCCACTTTTTGAACTTAGTGGTGTATATTAGTTTCATGAGAACAATCAAGTTGCCATGATTCTCCAGCGTTTGCCTAAATTTCAGAAATCGAGGCTTTGAGGAGGTCAAAACACCCCAGGACTGGCCAGTTAAGGTGCATGTGGGAGGTTTACTCTCTCTACTGTAAACCCAGAGAGGGTAGTGCCAGTCACTAGACTGTGTGGTGGCCGATGGCAGGGTGAGGACTAAGCTTGAGGCCGATTCTGCCAGTGTGACCCTGCAACCTGGGGTGGCCATGCCACTTTGAAGCAGGAGCGATATTTTACCATTTTCCGAGGACAGTCTCCGGGTGACTGGCAGGTTACTGGTTGATACATGCCACACAGCTTTGCAAGTACATACACAGATCTGTTGGGATATGGGAGACAAGAGACATGGGGTGAGAGGCAGTCGTCAGCACCTGATCTTATTGCAATGGATTCCATACTTAGATTGCAGGCTGACATGAGTGATGCCATGATTTCTAGGAAACATACAAGTTTCTTAAGGTTCCCCTGTCCAAATCCTTAGGGACAGATCCTGCACACAGTCATTTTTTATGTGATTACTGGTTAATTCTTAAAGTACCCTAAAGTGAGAACCTTGGCCTCTTCCAGGAAGATAGGCTATCCATAGAGGCCTTTTTGGAGAAGACTCATTAAATGGGATGTCTGGGGATGGGAAATGACACACATAGCTTAAAAATTTGATTAAGACAGACAAAGAGGACTATAAACAAGACAGACATCCTCACAGCGTGCAAATGGGTCTTCATGTGGGAGACTGGAGTCTAGATAAGGGAAAAATGTTCACAGCCTTAGTGGCTTGAAAGAATGATGCTACTAAAGTGTGGAATGAAGATTATTTACCAAATATTTTCAATGTCCCAGCACAGCAAAGATTTTAACTTGGTGAAGGTTTTCTTTCATGTGGCAAGTTATACTGCCTCTGATTAAAATGCTCCTGGAAACGTCCCGTCCTGCAAGGACTTTTTCTATCCTCCTTTGAAAAAATATCTCTCAGCAAAGAAATTAGACTCTAGCAATACAGCCCTCTGACGTCTGTTCTTCTGAGGCACTGTGGTACCCTCAGCCTTCCCAGCCCAACAGGGCATTTCTAGCAGAGAATCCAGACCAGTAGAACATTCCCACCAGAGGATCTGCCACTCTCCCACCCAACAGTAGCCCATCCACAGAGTCCACCACTCTCCCCAGCAGAGCATCACAACTGGCCAGGACACAGTACAGTGATTTGGCAGGTCCAGCTATCTGGATGGAGCTCAAGAGGATTCCAGGAGACGTGGCCACAGGTAACACAGCTGATGAAAAGATGGATGTTGCCTCACTATAAAGTGATAGCAGGTCTTAGAGAGTGCCCAAGTTGTACTCAGAAGAGCCTCCCTGTTGGTTCAGATCACCTCTCCCACTCACCAGCCTTCCTTTTCTTTAGCCTGGGACATTTGTTTAGGGTTTTCCAAGGCCGTCTCTGCCCTGGTTATCAGCAGGAGCACAGACTTGGTAGATCTGCTTTGGAATGCAATGAGAAAGGTGAATTGACTGTGTCCCTCCTTCCTGCAAAAGCTTCCCATTGCTAATATAATTTATTATAGCCTTTGCCAATCTTCCACTGAATCCTGTCCCTTCTAAAGATAAACAAAAGGAAATCAGATGACATGCTTTTGAGACTGGTTTCTGGGAGTTGGCTGGCTGGTTGGTTGACTGGTTGGTTGGTTGGCTGGTTGACTGGTTGGTTGGCTGGCTGACTTGTTGGTTGACTGGTTGGCTGGCTGGCTGGTTGTTTGGTTGGTTGACTGGCTGGCTGGCTGGTTGTTTGGTTGGTTGACTGGTTGGTTGGTTGGCTGGTTGGCTGGTGGACTGGTTGCTTGGTTGGTTAGCAGGCTGATTGGTTTGTTAGTTAGTTGGCTGGTTGACTGGCTGGCTGGCTGGCTGGCTGGCTGGTTGGTTGGTTGACTGGTTGGTTGGTTGGCTGCTTGGCTGCTTGGCTGCTTGGTTGCTTGGCTGACTAGCAGTTGGTTAACTAGTTGATTTGAGATTTTGTTAGTTGTTTAGTTTCACTTGAGAAAAACCTTTTGGGCAGAGGTTACCTAATGTAGTAATGTAACACTCCCTGCCTTGGTGTGGGTTCTGCCTTCTTTGAGTTACCCCAGTCTTCTATATTTCTGAGAAGCTACATGTGAGATCCTTCTTGATGCTACATGGTCTGGAATTTGCATAATGAGCCCACATAATGCTGTACCCATTCTGGGCAGGTAGTGGCATCTGTGTAGAGCACTTCATTTTAGGTTATGCTCATTTTTTTTCTAATCACTATAGGTTTTTTTTTTTAACTGAGAATTTCCTCCAAAGACAGTTTTCAGAGTTGTATTTTAAATTCTGTGCTTGTAAACAAGTACTTTAAGTATTTCTGATGAAGAATATCCAACAGCTTGTGTCTCCACAGCTGGAAATATGAGTTCCCATAAGTCACAGATTCTAGATTTTTCATGGATGACAAGGGTGAGTCCCTGTGGGGTGGGAGCCCTTTGTCCAAACAGTGTTTCTTCTTTGCCTCATCCTCATCATGATAGGAACTCCTTTGTATTCAGCCAATTGCTAGTGAGAGTATTCAGAATCTAGAATTTTCCATGTGATCGCAACCTTAAACTCTCAGATGATTTTTCATTCTTTGATAGTATCATGGGGAAAGAAGAAGAATTTCTTTCTTTTTTTTTTTTTTTTTGGTTTTTCGAGACAGGGTTTCTCTGTGTAGCTTTGCGCCTTTCCTGGAACTCACTTGGTAGCCCAGGCTGGCCTCGAACTCACAGAGATCTGCCTGCCTCTGCCTCCCGAGTGCTGGGATTAAAGGCGTGAGCCACCACTGCCCAGCAGAATTTCTTAACTATCTCTACTTCCCTGGTCTGAATGTGATGATTTACAAACCCTGCCTTTCCACATAACTGAATTTCTATGCATTTGCTTTTTGTGGGGTTGGCTGCTTCACATTGTTAGTGATTTTATTTCCATCCTTGGAATGGCTGAGCTTAATCCTCTGTTGTTTGTTTAAGGTTTAGCAAAACTGTGAATGAATTAAATGAAGAACACTGTTTTAACATCAAGCTTCTTCTGAATTCAAAGCCTCAGTGTGTGCCTCAGAACATTTGAAATTAAATTAGGTTTTCTAAAAAGAAACAAGTTAACAAACAAATAGAAAAACAAAACTCACTGTCTTTAATATCATAGCACATCTTACAAACCAAGCAGGGCTGGGGAGATGGCTCAGCAGTTAAGATCACTGGCTGCTCTTCTGAGAGTTCAATTCCCAGCACCCACAGCGCCACTCACAATTATCTATAACTGTAGTCTCATGGGATCCAATGCCCTGCTCTGGTGTGCAGATGTACATGGAGACAAAACACACTTATCCATAAATAAATAAATCTTTAAAATTCAAACAGGAATAGAAGCAAAGTGAAATGAAATATATTAGTATTTAATAGTATTCAGTATTATTTGCTACCCTTAAATAGATTCACCTACTCCCACCCTCACACACTTTATAACTTTCTAGATTCCCAACTTTAGACTCTAATGTTCTATTCACTGTTAAAATTAAGGCTATAAACATTGTTAATTATGATTACATGTCAACTACTGCCCCTCTATCCTATCACACACACTAATTTTATTGCTGATGTCACTGCAGGTGTTTGGAACACATTCATATCTAGAAGTTTCCACATATCTGTCTTTATCTGGGAGGGTGAAATTGGACAGTGCAGTATACAGATAAATAGGTTGGATGTCTGGTCAATACTGGGTTATTTGTGTATCTCATTGTTTGTGTTAGAACCCCATTTCATCTTACTTTATTGTACTGCTGGGGGAATATAATGCAAAATCCAATGTCACAGGCAAGGAAAGGGAACACGGAGTGAGGAGCTTCCTGTGTGCTCCCTAGCTAAATAATATCGACCATGATAATAATAACCACACTAACTGCTAGTATTTCTAAAGTACTTTAAAAATGGCAGCCTGGTACAAATTATTCAAATGTATTGCTTTTCTTCTTCTTTTTCTTCTTTTTGGAATAAGAAATGAGGTATGAGATGTTGTGGGCCCCTTTCACTAGAATGAAGGCCAGTGAAGGCAGGGAGCTCTGCCTGCTCACTGACTGCTGTTCCCCAGGGCAGCCACGTTCAGGGGCCTCTGCATAGGGAAGGCTCGGACATGGATGGGCTCATAATTTGGTGGACTAACAGAAACTGAGGAGTTGGAGTCTGGTTGACAGGCGCGGTCTTCACAGTAAGTCCCGAGGGCTATATCTTGTCTCTACCTTCCTTGCTCCATCCCACTTCTCTTCCTTTCTTCTCTCTCTCCTCGTTTATTCTTTCTGACATGAGTGGAGCCATTTTTCTGTGCCACAGGCTCCCTGATACCAGGTTCTGTCTCACCAAGACCCACAGAGGCAGGCCAAGTAACCCTTGACTGAAAACTGAGAAACTGAGCCTAAGTAAATCTTTCCTCATTCAAGCGGCTCTTCTTACACATTGTGTCACAGAAGCCAAAGCTGACTGTCACTCCACCTCACAGGGAAGGTGCTTTTGAAAATGCCTTTGCAGACAACAGAGATAAGTCATAGAGGCTAAGTGACCCTCAGAAAGTCCTAGGCTAACCAGGGCTCTGTAGGGAGGGTTAGACTCTGTGCTTCTCTCTTCTGACTCAAGAGACCTTGACTTTAAGCATCACATTTTTCTGCCTTCTAAGAATTCTTTAATAGACGTGCCAAGGCTTAAACAGAGGGGAAGGGCGACCAGGGCTCTGAGAACTTCCAGGCTTGTTTACGTCTAGATCAAAGCCTCTCTACACCCCATCTGGCAACAGTTGGACTGTGCTGGAGATCAATGGCAGTGGCCCCACAGCAGCCCTCACCAAGCTACTTGAGCGAACAATTATGCAATCGTGGCTCAGGACTTGAATGATGAGTGGCCTCCAAAGATCCACAAGGAAAGATTTGGTTCCCAGATAGGTGATGCTATGAAGAGGTGCTGTGATCCATTGAGCAATGGGGTCTTGCAGAAGGTCTTTAGGTCATTGGAGATGTACCTCAAAGAAAATTGTGTGAACTCAACTTTCTCCTGTCTCATTTTCCATCCTTTAGTAGTGTGACAGATCACTGTGACATACATTCCTGCCATTTCATGCCAGTCTTCCAGAAGCTAACCAGTGCCCCTCCTGGCCAGATCTTGGATACTGAGCTTCCAAAGCTATAAGGCAAATAAACCTCTCTCAGTTTGTAAGTCAGCTGTGGGGTGTGCCACCAAAGTAACATGGAATTGAGAGATGCACACAGAGCTAGCCAGTGACAGTGATGTGCACAGGTGTTTTCCCAGTGAGGAGTAGTGTTGTATCTGTGTTATGTACCACAGTCACCTTTATTCCAGTAGTGCCTCTGCTCAGCAGTGAGCCACACCATTATTGAAAATTCCTCTGAGTTCTGCTGCAAGCATATACTTGCACCTGGCACCTCCACCACACTGGATGAATTCAATTTGAGGCTCTACTTTCTTTGGGACTTTTAAACTAGCACAGCTCTTTAGGAATTGTAGCCTTAGAGGTTGTCAGCTTTCACATTTCCTGTCCAGACAAAGTATGGGCATAAGCTAGAATGATACAAGTGAGCAGGGGAAAAAAGACACCATCATTTTGATTGACACTTGAGTCTCTGGCTGAACATATATGCTCTCACCTCCCAGCCTCAAGTCTTTCCAGATAATTCCCATTATTGTGTGTACATGTGGGATATCTCTCTTGCCAACCTAAAGATCCTTAAGTCTGCTAATATTCTTTGTCTACAAGAAAACCCTACTTCTTCCCTTAGTTTCCTTGGTACTCTAGAATGAAATGTTCCATAAATCTCACCCCTCCGATGCTCCTTGAAACTGGTGACCAGGGACATTTTCTTGCCCTTCACTGCCCCTTCCTACTGCCTTCCCATAATGGTTATGGTCTTGTGGATCAGCCTAAGGAGCCAAATGATTGTCAGGGACGCAATTTCATGAAAGCAGACTCCTCTTCTCAGTGTAGGGAGGAGTTAGCAAACGAATCCGGAAACTCACATTCTGTATTGTCAGCTTGGATAAATATAAACTGATATGTTTGTCATCATTTCTGAAATAATATGTATGAAATCTTAAACTTGATAGAAGTGTTTAACGTTTTCCATGCACTCATTTAAATATTTATATGAATCCTGTTCCACACACACTACCACCAAATTATAATATTTATAGGTAAAAGATGGCTTGAATTACTTTTTGAAGGAGTACATTAATTTAAACTTGAATGTGTAGTTACAATTTAACATTTTCTAGAGCAAAACCTGAAAGTATAATAAAACGATGCATTTTAATTATAACTCAAGAAAGCGTCTTGATGGTAATGCTGGATAATTATTCAAATCTATTTTAGAGATCTACAAGTACGAGCCATGAAAAAACATTTAAACACATCTCTCCCACTCTGTATACGAAGTGAAGCAGTTTGCAGTGTGTAAACATTATCAGCCACAGTATCTGCCCTGTGATTACACTACAGAAGCAGGCATTTAACAGCATTTCTTAATTTATGTTCCAGAAAGGCAAGATGAAAACAAAAATCAGCTGAATATCAGACCTTTACATTCCCGTCCAAATACAGGCCAATATTTACTGAAGTACAAACTTGGTCATAAGAATGAAATATTGCCACCAGAGCCCAGGGACTCACCAGAGTCCAGGGAGGAGCAAGAACTAGAGAGGAAAATATTTCGCTTCTGAGCTTCCTGGAATGGACCATAGCAGGGGTGGAGTTAGGTGAATATGAGCCTATGAAACAGTGTGTACCCCTCCTTGTTTTCTGTTAATGGTTTAAATATGAAATGTTTCCACAGTTCATGTTTGAACATTTGGTCCCCAGTTGGGGGCGCTCTTTGGAGAGGCTCTGAGAACATTAGGAGGTTGAGGCTAGGTCCTCTGAGTGTATTGTCCTTTGCTGTTTCCTGTCTCTTTCTCTCTCTGCTTCCTGTTGGCCATTGTGTGCACAGCCTCTGCCATACACTCCAATCATCAAGAACCACGCTGCTCCTCCATGGCTTCTCCAAAGTGATGGACTGAAATCGGGAGCCCAGACAAAGCTTCCATTCCTTAAATTGTTTCTGGGATGTTTTGTTATGGCAATGTGAAAGGAACTAATACTTTCTTCATCTCCATTTGTGTAGGTGTTGACTACAGTTTTGAAATCAAAAGAAGTCTTTGAAGGAAAGACCATGTGATTACTTTCCTATAATTTCTGTCCATTTACTGTTGCCTCTCTGTGACTTCTAACTGTCGGGGTGGGGTCGCCCTATGAGGGCGATTCTGAAAGGCGGTTGGTATTAATTACTTTTCTTACCGTGGTGACAAAAATACCCATCAAAGGCAACTTACAGAAAGGAAGGTTCGTCTTGGATCACAGTTTGAAATTCTTTTTATTAAGCCAAGACCTCAGGCCGTGGGAGGGGGCTGTTCACATTTAAAGTGGATCTTACTCCTCAATTAAGCTCTAGAAACTTTCTTACGGACATACTCAGAAGTTTGTCCCTTAGGTGATTCCAGGTTCTATCAAGTTGACAGACAACATCAGTCACTGAACTCTGTAACTTCAGTTGCTTTACTTGAGTGTCAAAGATTCTCAAATTAGCTATTGTTAATCAATAGACTTTTAATAGGTGGCTAACAAATCTTAGCTTTTTCTAGTTGTCCTGGGTAGAACAATGACAGTATATTTGTTTTTCAAAATGAAGAGGCAGAATGGTGTCATCCCAAAGAGAAAATCATCGAGGCTGGACAGAATGGTCAGAGCCCAGCTGGTCTGGGGGTTGGTCTTCTGTGACTGAGAATTCTTTTCATCAGTTGTTCCTGAAGTTGGCAGATGCTCTCAGGTCATGGCATCTCCAAGGTGTGCAGCAATGGCCTAGTAATCAAGAGGATGCATGATTTAGTGGGTGTTGGGAACCTGGACGTCTATAGGGTTGTTTTCTCAAGCCTCACTAAGTCTGTTTTATTCATTAGGTAAACTCCAGGACCTGTTTGTTACATTCATTTTTTTGTGTGTAATCATGACCAGACTTAAACTTGGGATTAATGTGAAATAAGCACTTTTTTTGGCAGTGGGGATATTTTTCAGTCTATATTATCAAAATTTTTCCCTAGTAGGGTTGCATTTTATGTGTCTCTGGAGTGTCCTACAAACTTCTACTCTTAATGGTGTGTTCATGGTGAAATTGATGTGTTATTGCACTGGACTCCATGTGGTATTATAATGTTTTAGGGTTGTAAAACATTTTTAACCGTGTGTGTGTGTATGTGTGTGTGTGCGTGTGTGTGTGTGTGTGTGTGTGTGTGAGAGAGAGAGAGAGAGAGAGAGAGAGAGAGAGAGAGAGAGAGAGAGAGAGAGGAGAGGGGGAGAGGAACACACACACACAGAACATTTTTCACTTTCTTGGAGAGGACACACCTAACATTACTAATTATATTGATCTAATTAGCCGAGTTAATTTGTAGCTAGGTATAATTCTGAACATGCCATTTGTGTCCATTAGCATTGTGTAAATGTGTTCTGCCTGTCTGCTGTCCGTGCATTCTATGTGTGGCATTTCCTTTCCTACCTGAGGACTTGGGTGTTGGACCTGAAGTCTTCCTCTCAGCTGCTTAGGAAAGCAGAATGCTGGACTGCTGGGAGAAACTAGAATAAAACAAATCCTTTGCTGTCATAAAACATCACATTTAAATCACAAATGCGTTACCAAGAAAAACTTAGTTCTTCTCCATGCACCAGACTGTCCTGTCTCCGTCTAGCTTTGTAGAGCCCATTGGGTCAACCCCTCATTTTATTGTTGGTGTGTAGACTATCCACAGCTCTATATATGTTCCTCATTGTCCCTGGGGAGTTCACTCCAGGACCCTCCACCCCAGAACCCCAAATCTGAAGACATGTAAGTCCCTCATGTGAAGTAGAGTGATGTTTGCACAGAAGCTCTTGGTAGGTTCTCGCATACTTAAAATCATCTTCAGTATACTACACATACTCCAATGTAAATACATGTAAATATTTGTTCTGCCATGTCCCTCAAGGAGTAACAACAAGATAAAAATGTCTGTACATGCTCACTACAGACATAATGCTCCGTCAATATATTTGAGTCATAATTGGTTGACTTTTTGGTTGTAGAATCTACAGAAATGGAAGACCAACTATGTATATACATAATCTTATCAGCTTATCTGTGGAAAAAACTAGAACATTTGACTATTTCAAACTAAGCTTTCGATACATCAGGAATCTTAATTATAGAAGAAAAGATTAGTGAGAATATTGCCAAAGTCAGTAAAACCACATAAGCAAGGAAATAACACCAACAGAGGAATTACAGCACACGAAACACCATTCCGACTGGACATTAACTTGCTATCAGGGGCTGGTGAGATGTCTCAGTGGTTAAAGCTCTTACTGCTTTTGTAGAGGACACAGCATTCACATTGGGTGGCTCACAACTACCTGTAACTCCAGCGTGAGGGTTTCTAATGCTCTGGGCTCCATGGGCACCTGCACTTACATGCACATACTCTACACATACACATATATACATAATTAACAAATAAGTAGATTATAATAACTCCATAAGACAGATACTTGCTGTGGGATGTTCTGTATGTTAAATGTGTTGCTCTGATTGGTTAATAAATAAAATACTGATTGGCCAGTAGCCAGGTAGGAAGTATAGGCAGGACAAGGAGAGAGGAGAATTCTGTGAAATGGAAGGCTGAGTCGGAGAGACGCTGCCAGCCGCCACCATGACAAGCGAGATGTAAGGTACTGGTAAGCCACAAGCCACGTGGCAACTTATAGACTAATAGAAATGGGTTAATTTAAGATAGAAGAACTAGATAGCAAGAAGCCTGCCCCAGCCATACAGTTTGTAAATAATATAAGTCTCTGTATGTGTACTTGGTTGGGTCTGAGTGGCTGTGGGATTGGCGGGTGAGAGAGATTTGTCCTGACCGTGGGCCAGGCAGGACCAGGAAAACTATAGCTACAGATACTACTAGCTTTTTCATTTCAAGGGTATAGACCATTTAACTCTCCAGACTCTTAGCAGTGAAGAGGTCCCAGAACTTCAGTGTGCACCAGGGCAATCCTTCAGTGTCTGCATTTGCACTTCTCAATATGGTGCTATGTAGCCTCAAAGCAAAATATCTAAACTTGATACTGGCAGGTGAGACAATCTACATGTTTTCTTAAGTAAATTCTACCAGAAACTAAGCCTATGTAATTTATTCCTCTTAGTAACATTTACTGAACGTAGGGCAGGAGCTGAGAATGGTGTGTCATGATGTCAATGAGTAAGCACCGACTGGACATGGAGTTTCTAAAGATACAATGACTTAAAAGAATGAAGTTCTGTCAACTTGTTTTGAGTGTAGAAATTCCCTTGTAATTATGAAAACATCAGGGTATGGAGGTGTGTCCATGGGAAGAACTATATGAAAGATCTGAAAAAGTCTGAACTCTTCTGTTGATATAATGAAATGTCACAGGTAACACTGCAGACAAGTCAGCTTACCATGAACTGACATTATCTTGAAGGACCTTGGGCATGCGCCAGCCTAAGTAGGAAGTGAATAGGACGTGAGAGTATAGAGAGAATGTGTTCCATCTGAAGTTCTCTTAGATTAATGATATCCATAGCAATTGGATGGTTTCAGCTGTCACAAGACTGTCATGAGCAGAGACAGAAAAGTGTATCAGCTACCAGTTGCTGTGTAACAAACTACTCACTGCCTAATGGATAAGAACAAGCACTCTGTACTTAGCTCATGAACATAGCAGTTCTGCTCCAAGCTGTGTGTTGGGCTTGATCTTGCATATGAAGTGGTTCTGTGAGTCAGTGGGTGGGAGGAGGTATCCAGAGGTCGTCATTAATGTGTTTCATAGATTGCTAACCTTCAGTGAGATGAAAAGTACTAGAACTTACGTATCAATACCAAGCAGGGCTAGCCACTGCTTGTGTGGCACAAGGGCTCATGGGAGTTGGTGTAGACGCTCTGTGGAACTTGAGATACGTACACAAGTGGCATGTTACTTCTTCTCATCACAGCAAGTCACTGTCTGCAGATCCTAGTCACTGTCTGCAGATCCTGAAAATGGACTTCACTGTCAATAGCAAGTGCTGTAAACTATTGTGGTGGTTTTGGTACGAATGATGTGTGATAGCCATCCATTCAAATCTTCCTGAGAGTTCAGCTAAGCAACAACCCATCCTCATCAATCAACTGAACATGGTTTGTTCCAATAAGAACTGGCTGAAATCTGAGGCTTTTGCTTCTGTAGTATGCTTTCTTCTCCTGTGAAGACTGCCAGTGTGAAGAATGTCTTCTGCTCTTCCCTTGAGGACGGTGTTCTTCCCTGTGTTTTTGGAGAAAACACTGAGCCCGTCGTCTTGCTTGAGAGGTGGTCATGTTTTCTGTATGTGGCATCAAACCCTGGATTTCCTGCAGCCATGGAAACTGTCTCATGGTTGGGAAGCCAATGACCATAGGCCAGTCAAGTCAGTGCAAGACTGCTTTTTACAGTAGCACTTCCTGTTTGGAAGGAGAGAGATCAGTGATGTGAGAGAAGAACCAAGAGAAGGGAGGGGATGGTGTGGTGTTTGAATGAGAATGGTCCCCATGGGCTCACATATTTGAGTGCTTATTTCCAAGTTGGTGAACTGTTGTGGGGGTGTTAGGAGGTGTGACCTTATTGGAGGAAGTATGTCACTAGAAGTGGGCTCACACGAGGCCCAATCTCTCTCTCTCTACCTGCTGCCTGCAGATCAGGATGTAAAACTGCCAGCTACTGCTTCAGCACTACATCTACCTGCCTTGCATGCTGCCATACTCCCCATCATGGTGATAGTGGATTAACCCTCTGGAACGGTATGCAAGCCCCCAACTAAAATGTTTTCTTTTATAAGAGTTTCTTTGATCATGGTGTCTCTCCACAATAGTAGAAGAGTAACTAAGACAGTGAGATACTGAACAGATCTGACTCAGAGTTCCTGATGTCCTTCCACAGGCATTTTCTGTTTCAGGAGCCAATGAAATCCTCAGCTTGGACCAGTTCAGTGTTGGCTTGTGCTACAATAAATAAGGTTCCTCCTATGTGAGAAGCACAAGATGAGATGCCAGGGCAAAAAGGTGATGAGATAATGTTAGAGGTGTGAGAGGAGCCACATAAAACAGGAAGATAAAATTAAGGTGATAAAAATTTCCAACTGAGTCTAATTAAGAAAAGACAAGAATGTAAGTATGTAATCTGTTTGTGAGGAAGTATTGCAGAATAACGAGTGAGAGAACAAACAGTATGAGTTAAATAAAAGAGAGACAAGAATGACTAAGATAACTATGACAGAAATAAATGTGTAGAGGGCTGGGGATGCAGCTCAGTGGGTGGAGTACTCGCCTGGAAATGTATGTCTGGAAAAGCAGTATGAAGTACCACAGTAAGAACTGACTTTGCAGCTTCTCCGTCCTCTAGATTCCACAGAGGGTAGAGAACAGGGAACCCACCTGTGGTCTCCAGGACAGCTCCTTCCAAATCCAGTCTGCACATAGCTGTTTGCCAGAGATCCCAATCATGACCTACTCACAGACCCTTCCCCTCCCTTTGGAACTCACCAGACCCTGCCGGGGACCCTCTAGCTCATCTACATGGCACAGAGACATAGATAACCTGCCTGAGCTCTCCTACACAAGACACAATCACTCTCAACTCCACTCACCCCACAGCTGCTTATGCTAAATCCATCTTCCAGGCCCAGTTAGGCCCACACATCCAGTGCTCTGGTGCAGGCTAATAAATCTACTTCATCCCACCTCAATTTCCAGACCTACACCAGGTCCCACAAACAAGGCTTGGCCCAGCCTGGTAAATACTATCTGCACGTTCCCTAATCTTCAGGTTCAGGCTAGGTGGCACATCCTGTATACCTACTCAGCCTGCTATACCCATATCAGACATACAACACAAGAAATCTACAGGCCCAGCTCTCAATGGTCACGACAGTATAGCCCCTACAAGTCCATCAGTCTTATAGAATGTTCTCCAGTGGAAATTACCTAGATGGAGCCCCAAACACAGAACTTAAAATAATACATCAGAAACTTCATCAAAGAATGTGAGGGTTTGAAGAAGACATAAACAAACAAAGCCATGGATTTGAAGAGAATGAACTCAGAAAGAACAACACCTGAACAATGCCCAAGAAAACACAAACATAAGGCTGAATGTAATGATAAAGACAACACAGGAGTTGAGAACCAAATTCAACAAGTAGAAATAAAGAGAACTCAAGCTGAAATGAAGATGAGGTTGTAAAACTCAACTACAAAACTCCACGGGAAGCTTTACAGCTAGAACATAAAATATCTGGTTTCAAAGATAAAGTAGAGGAACTAGACCAAACAGACAGGAATATGTAAAATTCCAAAAAGCACAGGAAAGCAAAATATAGGACAGTAGGGAAAGATTGAGTCCTCACTTTTTAGGCATAGAAGAGGGAGAAGAATCCCAGGTCGATGGCACAGATCAGATCTTCAACAGGATCATAGAGGAAAACTTCCCTAAACTAAGGAAAGACAGACACAAGAAGCACACAGCATCAGTTAGACATGGCCAGGAAAAGAAATGTCCATGGCATACCACACTAAGTATAAAGAGTACAAAAACTGCAAGTGAAAAAGCACAGTCATGTACAGGAAAAACCATCAGAATAACAGTTGATTTCTTTCTTTCTTTCTTTCTTTCTTTCTTTCTTTCTTTCTTTCTTTCTTTCTTTCTTTCTTTTTTGGTTTTTCGAGACAGGGTTTCTCTGTGTAGCTTTGCGCCTTACCTGGAGCTCACTTGGTAGCCCAGGCTGGCCTCAAACTCACAGAGATCCACCTGCCTCTGCCTCCCGAGTGCTGGGATTAAAGGCGTGCGCCACCAACGCCCGGCAACAGTTGATTTCTATGGAAACCTTGAAAGCCAGAAGAGCCTGGAGTGATGCATTCCAGGTTGTAAGTGACCCACCTTAAAACACTACCCAGCAAAACTATCTGCCACAGCTGAAGGAGAACAAAAACTTCACATGAGCCAAATAGGAGAAAAGGATTCACATCCAGCAAACCAAAAAGAAGATGAGAAGCAATACTTTATTGAATCTGAAGAGAGGGATAAGCACAGCCCAGAGACCATAGAAAGAAAACAAACGAAGCTATAATGAGTGAAATACAAAGTAAGACTAAGAACTCACACAGAAAACACACACACACACACACACACACACACACATACACACGCCATAAAGAAATGGCTGCAATCAACATATATCTTCCAGTAATTACTTTAAATATCATCGGTCTTAACTGTCTAGTGGAAAGACACAGGCTGGGTGAATGGATTACAAGACCAAGTCCATCTTCCAGGAGTCTACAAGGCATTCATCTGAACTTTAAAGATCAACACTCCCTTAGAGTGAAAGGATGGGAAAGGATACGGGCAGGCAGGACCAGGAAGCAAGCAAGTGTTGCTCTTCTAAGACCTGACAAAATAGACTTGAAACTAAAGTTAACCAGAAAAAATAAAGGATATTTCTTTCTGATCAAGGGAATAATTAACCAAGAAGAAATTTCAATCTTATACATGTTTGCACTAAACCCTGCTACACCCGATTTCAGAAAGAGCCTACTATGGGAATTAAGAACACATATTAACATCAACCCACTAATAGTCTGTGATTTCAGTACTCTAGTTTCTTCAATTGACAGGCCACATGGACAAAAAATAAACAGAGAAGCATCAGAATTAAATGACATCTTACATCAAATGTACTTAACAGATAGCTACAGAATATTCTACAAACAGACGTTCTACTCAGTAGCACACAGCAGCTTTTCTGTCATAGACCACGCTCTGGGACACGAAGCCAGTCTTAACTAAACCAGGAAGATTGACACATCTCCATGGATCCAACTTGGCCATGATGCAATAAAACTTAAACTTGACAAAAAACAAATCTCTAGTAAGTACACAAACTTATGGACTTTGAACAACTCATTACTGAGTGGTGGATGAGTCAAAGAAGAAACCAAAAGAGAAATAAAAAATTTCCTGGAACTAAATGAAAATGAATACACAACAAAAGAAGACTTCTGGGACATATTAAAAGCAGTCCTATGAGGGAAATTTATAGTTTTAAGTGCCTACATTAAAAAGTCAGAAGGAGCACAAATAAATAACCTTACTATACAAATAAAGAATTTGGAAAAGCAAGAACAAGCCAAACTCAAATTCAGCAGATGGCAAGAAACAATAAAAACCAGAGCAGAAATCGGTGAAACAGAAGCAAAGAAAAACAATAGAAATAATCAAGAAATCTAAGAGCCTTTCTTTGAGAAGATAAACCAGACTGATAGACTGTTGGCCCAACCAACCAAAAGAAAGATAGAAATGGATCAGAAATAAACGAGGAAATGGTACAATAGAAACCAAAGAAACTCAGACTATTACAAAGGAATACATTAAAAACGTGTGCTCCCTGAGGCTGAAAAATCTAAAAGAAACGGACAAATTTGTAGATTGAGCTAAACCATCAAAGGTAAAACAAGAAAAGAGCAAGATCCTCAAGTGACCCATAACAAATGAGGGGGCTGAAACAGTGGTTAAAAAAAAAGCGGACCTAAAAAACCCAGGCCCAGATGGATTCACAGCAGAATTCTACCAGACTTTCAAAGAAGATCTATAAAATTATTCAGAAAATGGACTCAGAGGGAACACTCCAAAATACCTTCTACAAAGCCAGTGTTATCTGTCACCCAAACCAGACAAAAACACAACAGCAAGAAGAAAACAAAAAACGAAACTACAGGCCAATATCCTTGATGAAAACAGATTTAAAAATCCTCAACAAAATACCTGGAAACAAAATACAGACATAATATATATACTGGATATTAGCTCTCTATCAGATGTATAGTTGGTGAAAATCATCCCCAAACAACCCAGGATGTTGCCAAGACTGTAGGCTGCTCTTCACAAACTGACGCCGAGTCCCTATTGCTGAAGACAACACCTACACAGATCACTAAACGTGGAAAAGTTGAGTTGGTGCCTCCCTAGAGCCTTCACCCCTATGGGTTAGTGTTCCTGGTTCCAGAAGGTACTTTGCACACTGCCGAGGGAGAAAGGTAAACACCAACCCAGACAAACCCTTTGATCTGCCCGGCCTGCAAGAGATGCTAGTGCAGTGGTGGCCCAAAGCCTGCGGGAGTGACCAACCTGTATCTGATTGGACTTACGGCCACTCCACGAGATGGAGCCCACACCAGACACTGCTTGGATGGCCAAGAACCTGAGACTAGATAGCCCGGGGACCTGGGTAAAACCAAATACTACTCTTCTACTAAAGGAATGTAGCAATAAAATGACTCCTAATGCTATTCTGCTACACTCATAGATCAGTGCCTCCTTCAGCCACCATCAGGTAAGCTTCCTCCTGCAGCAGGTGGGAAGAAACACAGAGATCCACAGCCAGACAATATGCAGAAAGTTAGAGACCTTGGAACCCTCAGCCCTAAATGGGATGTCTCCCCAATCAGGTTCTCAGGGGACCCTGTAGAGGAGGAGGCAGGGAGAGTGTAAGGGCCAGTGAGGATGGAGGACACCAAGGAAACAAGGCCCCTTCTAATCAGCGTGATCGATGCACACATGAACGCACAGGATGGAAGTAGCACGCAGTGGGCCTGCACAGGTCTGCACCAGATGGAGTCCTAGAGCTGGAAGAAATGGCCACATGCCCCCATCCCTAACCCAGAAGCTATCTCCCTTATCTTACAAATGAAAATTTGGTGTTCTCCACGAGATTCTCACTGGGGAAGCAAACTACTCTTAAGGGTAAGCGCCATATCTAGCAGTGGATGGCCAATGAAAAAACAAATCCAACAACGTCTTTGGAAGCTGCTTGTCTCAATGTATGTCAGGGCTCGCCTGCCTCCCCGCCTGCCTTCCTTCCTTCCTTCCTTCCTTCCTTCCTTCCTTCCTTCCTTCCTTCCTTCCTTCCTTC